>KV010857.1:55644-65706 GCA_001598015.1 Dorcoceras hygrometricum | reverse complement strand
GGGTCTCACCCAATCCCGACGCCTTGTGACCCCAAGTGAGTCGGAAAACGGGTCAAAGTGAGACGCCTATCATGTAGAGTCTCAATGACGTTTCGAGTCGTGAGGACTAATCAGTACAACCAAGACCTCGGACTTATCCACTCGACAAATGGTAACCACTTGGAAAGTCCGAAGGAGGGTAGTTCGATAGATCACCAGGTAACTATCTATCTGCATGCTCAGAACATCACCATGTTCCCTACCAATGAAACATGGTACTTTGCATCGCAGATACTAGTCTCGAACTCAGGCGGCCTTATCCTCATTTTGACTGCCCAATCGACTAGGAACATGTTCAGAATACACAGCGACTATTAGATGTGTTTCATGATAGCCGTCATACCCACTATCACATCTAACATACGCTTTAGTGCATTATAGGTCTTTACTCAACGCAATTGTAAATCATTACACACATAATGAAAGTAAAGAACGCCATATAAGAGAATGCAAATATCATATATAAAGACTGTTTGTACAAGAGTCTATAAAACCCACACGCCACAAGTTGGCTAGTTGGGCATCTACTCTAACACGCTAACCACGACCAACTGGTTCTTGCAGGCACTATCAGTGATACCTAGGGGATCATTGGGCGATGTTTCTAGACGCTCTTACCATGATCCGATGGGCAAGTCCGGAATTGTGATTCCGGAGCCACAATGGTTGTGGGCCCACGGCTAGCTGTATCCCTGAACCATTGAGGGTCACACAAGTACTGGATTCGAGATTCCCGCACGGATACTCAGCTCAATGTGTTGAGCATACGAAGAGAATGTTGAGGGCAAAACGGTCATTTTGCACTGGGGTTCTGAAAAATGGTTTTTCAGATCATAGTATTCAGTTTTGGAAACTGAGTCGATCGGTCCGATCTGATCGGCGATCGGAGTTATAATGAAGTCTCAGTGATGGAGATGAACTGAATGTTCATCCGTTGCGCCGCCGTGCGCCGCCCGCCGCTTCGCCGGAAAATTGTTTCTGGCCTAGTTTTTCGAGGAGAATTCGTTGGCGATAAAATCCTTCAGCCTTCGAGTGCAGGCTGATTGGAGGGAGATCGATTCCGGTCGTGGACCTGATTCACGGATCTACCGCCACCTACCGTGAAGAGCCGGCGTTCTTGTAATTTCGGTTGGAGCCAGGCACAAGTGCCAGCAAGGTATTCCTTAAAACACCCTATGAATGTCGTAGATATGAATTGTTCATCGTATTGATCGTCTCCCGGAACATGTTTTTCTGTTCTTCCGCTGCCTCGCCGGGGGGCGCGATCCGGATCCCAACATTCAATTCATGCATAATTTTGTTAAAACATCATAATATGGCTTAAATGATGAGAAAACGAAAAAATGTAACATTCCTGGTTTGTAGGAAAGGTAGATTTGCGAGATATCGACGTTGTAGACACGAGATCGGGGCACGACCGTCTTTGGATCACCAAACTTCACCAACGAATGAAATTTTCGAAACTTTGTGCTTGAGGGGAAGGAGGGGATGGCTTCTAGTGTTTGGAGGGGTCTAGGGCTTGGAAATTTTGTGTTATGAAAGAATTTGGTGTGACACATTTGACCCCTCATGATTTAATTAGGAAAAGAAATTGAATTTGACATGCTTGCCCCTCCATTAATAAAAATCTAATTAAAAACTTTATCTTGGCTTAAGAAATGTCCAATTTTCGAAATACTCTCAATTTTTAAAACACCTTAAAATCCAATAAAAGAGCCCGTATAGGCGAAAAACGGGTTCCCATCCAAAATAATAATAAGAACCCCAATTTTCAGAAATTGCTGCTTAAAAATAATAAATCTATTTAAAAGTCAAAGAATTTAAAAATCTTACATTATTTTCATTCCGGCCGTCCCTAGTCTCGTCCAGTCGTCCGTAACTCAAACAGGCTGAAAGACAAGTCATGCATACCATGCAACATAAAATCATAATTAAATCATATAAAATGGCACGTAATCATCTAAAATTATTTTCCCCCTAGTCATGCACTCATTTCTACGTAGTCAGGAAATTTATAGGTGTTACAAAAACCAAGAATTTACTCGGGGAACACATCAGGGAAATCACGAGCAACGGGGATGTCACTAAGCTCTACGCACTACTTCGAGGAAGCATCCAAAGCATAAATCAGGAATCCTACATTGTTCAATTACAGGAGGCTAAACATCTCCATAGCAGAGACCAACGGAATCTTCGATCGGGAATCATGACCGTAGAAATTCCACTTCTTGCCAGACTGGGACCGAAACGCACAACGCCATGGAAAAAATCCACGGTGGCCCTAAAACTAGAAAACACGTCCATTCCCACTATGCAATCGAAATCCCACAAAAAACTATCCGAATCAAATTGGCTATCAGCACATTATCGTCAAACCTAAGTATGCCATTCATCACAACCTCTTGGGAGAACAGGCTCTCTCCGACAGGAGTCGCAACAGAAACAATATCACGCAAAAGGATGGTACGCAAACAACACTCAACAAGAAATGCATCAGCTATAAACGAATGTGATGCTTCAGTATCAAACAACACACATGCAATAAAAAACAGTCCAGGTACCTGAAATCACTCCTTCAGGCGTGCCCTCTACTTGCTCCCGTGTCATGGAATTAACTTGGGCCTGCTGAGGCCCTGAGAAATGAGGTTGGGAAGACTGTCCAAATATCAAAGGACCAGGCTGCTGAAACGACCTGTGCTGAGTTTCCCCCATCCTTTGCTACTGAACGGGAAAAGAACGACCTCGAGATGACCCTCCAGAATGGCCCTGTGGTGGGGCAGCGTTGTGCTGAGATCCAGCCAATGGACACACTCTCGCAAAATGCCTGTACTGCCCACAAAGATTGCAAGCACCCTGAACCCCTACACACTGCGTTGAAGGGTGTTTGCCTCCACATTGACCACAAAAGTTAGCCCTAGGACGGCTGCTGCTACTAGAACTGCCTAAATCGGAAGAACTAGAACCCAGTTTTTTCTTAACTGATGGCCACGAGGCCTGAACCTATGACGTACAGATTGTTGTGCTGACTGCTGGGGCTTCTGGGATGACTGAGAAAATTGTGGAGGTTGCGCCCCTAGAACATTGGGACGTGTACCTTGAGCAGCTTGTGGCTGAATCCGAGACATGCGGTTCCGTAACCCTTCCTCGATATCCATCTCCTTGTCCACCGCGTCCGCATAACTAGTAGGTGAACTTACCAACACCAAGGAGTAAAGATCTTCGTTCAGCCCTTCCAAGAAACTGTTTCTCTTCGCCCTCTCATGTCCAGACACATGAGGAACATAGGCAAGGAGAGAATAAAACCTTCAGGAGTAAAGATCTTCGTTCAGCCCTTCCAAGAAACTGTTTCTCTTCGCCCTCTCATGTCCAGACACATGAGGAACATAGGCAAGGAGAGAATAAAACCTTCTAGCATACTCCCCCACAGACTTGGTTCCCTGAACCAAGTTATCGAACTCGTGCTCTTAAGCATTAACATAGGACTTCGTGACGTACTCCTGACGGAACGCAGTACAAAATCTGTCCCATGTTATCCCCACACCAGTCTCCTCAAGAGCTCGTGAAGCACCTCTCCACCAGCGCTCTGCATTCTTTCTAAATTGGAAGGTCGCTAAACTCAGTCTACGCTCATCGTCATACCGCACTCGATCAAATAGCCCTGTAATATGCTACAAACGTAACTCAACATTGGAACTAGACTCATCACCAATGAAAGTTTGAGGATTCATCTGCTGAAACCTCGCCATGATCAGTTCCATTTCGTCCACACGGGCTGCCAAAACATCCACCTCATTCTGAGCCTCAAAATCTATCGGGATCTGCCTTGTAGCTCTACCCTACATCTACGCGCCATCTAAGCAAACACTAGTACAATAAGATCACACAGCAAATATAACACATAGTCAAACACACGCAACAAGTAACAAAGTGCCTAGACTCAAGTGTGATCAAAAGAATTTGAGCTTATCACAGTTTAAGCTCTGATACCAAAAATGTCAGGCCCGGTGTACACAACAGAGATAAACACGCAAATTATGACTACGGAAGCATTTAAAAGTGGCTAAAATTTTTGCTTTGGCCTGACTTAGAAAACATAATTTAAAAATACACTGATACTCAAAATATTGGATTTACAACACCCGAAAAACCAATCAACAAGCAAATAACAATACAAGCATCGAGTGTCTCCCAACAACATAATCTCAAATCAGCAATAGAACGTCAACACGTGACATTCCCCAGCGACGACTATAATACATAATTATATAATATAGGTAACTAGGACATTCTATCAAACTCTCGGGGCACCACCGGCTGAGTCATCTCCATGACCAGCTGAGAAACCTCGGTATCCTGAACAACACATGGAAAATCAAAACAACCAGCCCCAGAGGGACAGGGGTCAAACCCCAGTACGGAGAGAAAACTAAAACAACAAATAGATAGCAACAGATATAAATGGACGTGCTATGCATGAGAACAGCAGAATGCAATGGCAACAAACAACAAATGAATCAAGAAGCCAAAGGAGCTCAAGGACCAGCTCAGCAGCTGTCAACAGATAAGAACAAACGATAGTGTCCACGAAGCATGTGAGAGCGTGGTAGCTATCCACTCGTCTCAACACACTGTACCGGAGCATGAATCTAATTACTCAACCTGGAATTGACTAGAAAAAAGTCTTTTTATTTATGAGTTATTTCCTGTGCATGAGTTTTAAATGCTTTAAGCTGCTATTTTCTTATGAACTTAAGTTGAAAAAAATTATTTGAGTGCAAATATTTTAGTATGTGCTTGTTTTACGTAGTATTTGTTATTCTCCATTTGTACTTGTTGAGCCCCTAGGCTCACTAAGTTTGATTGGTGCTGATGACGCAGAGACAGAGGCCGAGAGGCAGGACCTTTGAGCAGACGACAGTCCAGTTGGCACGATCCAGTGACCTTGTGTTTCCGCAGCGAGACGAGAGATAGAAAGATATTTGCTTTTAAATTTTTAGTTTTAGTGTGAAGTTTTGGTGAAACAAATATTTTATTAGTGGAAGCTTTGTAGCACACTTCAAATGATTTTTCTTCGGTTTTATTCAGCTTTGTTTTAAATAATTAGCATTTTCGGGTTTTGATTATGTTATGGAAGCTTTCGAGTTACTTTACAAAAACAAATTCCACATTTATTTTACAAGGAAAAGAAATAAGTTTGAGGGCATTTCAAGATGGTATCAGAGCAAGGTTCTGGTTTGGGTTGTGCCTACAGCTGGCTGCAGTAAGCTCAAGAATTCAGGCTTCGAAGTCTGTAAGTCTTCCTGTTTAAATTGCCTTAGATGTTAGTTTCTTATAATATGACTTGATGCTTAGTGATATTTCGAGGCAGTAAGTTTACGATATGAGATCTATATATATAGTAGCGTAGTGGAGGCATGTCGATTTTAAGTAGTGAAAATTGGTTGCTATACCCCAGATACCTCCAAGACGCCAGAACACCCCACCATCGCCACCACATTTGAGTTCCACTGAGCAGGTTTTGGAGGGACTTGCACAAATCCTGAGGCAAAATTCTGTACCATCACATGCAGGAAGGACGGAGCTGCCTTACGAGAAGTTTAGGAAGTTGGGGCCTCCTGAGTTCACAGGCTCCACTGACCCGTTAGTTGCTGAGGAGTGGGTCAGAGCTCTAGAGACCATTTTATGTTGCATGGGACTGGCGGATGCGACCAGGGTTAGCTGTGCTATTTTTCAGCTGAAGGAGGATGCTGCTCTATGGTGGGAAGGAGCAGAGAAGACCATTGACATGGAAACACTGGACTAAGATGGATTCAAGATGCTCTTCTATGACAAGTACTTTACTCTATATGTGCAAGCTAAGCTGAAAGGGTGTTTAGGAATCTACGATAGGGAGACATGACTGTGGCTGAGTATGTCAAGAATTTTGATAGAGACTGTCACTTCTCGCCTCTCATAGACAACGATACTGCAGAGAAACTGCAGCACTTACTGGATGGTTTGAGCCCCTCCATCCACAGAGATGTACTGATGGTGGATCCGGCTGACTACGCAGCCACATTGAAGAGGGACTTTAGGTCAGAGAATCGCTGAAGGACATAAGAATGGAGGCACAGAGGGAGAGTCCATTTCAACCTCAGCCCCAACAGCACATGTAGACCAAGAGGCCATTTTCAGGACAGCCGAGTCAGCAAGCTAGGCCAAGTTAGTATAGTTCCATTTGAGAAGCTACTCCGTTAGGCGTGTTGGTAATGTTCGTAATTATCAGGAGCACAACGGCAAAAGCCGCTACAGTTAGAAAACCGCAGAACCAGCAAGCTCCTAAGCCTGGAATTCTAGTATAGAAACCAATCTGCACAAACTGTGGAAGACAACATTCTAGGAAATGCTTGAAGGGACCTAGAGTCTGCTACAAATGCAAGCAGCCGAGACACATGTCTTACCAGTGTCCCCAGGAGAAGCAGCCTGCTACTGAGAGAGTTTACGTGATGCAGGCGGATGAGGCAGATCTAGATACTACTTTGATCACAGGTAACCTTGCGCCTTACCTTTCAAATTCAGGAATCGGACATGTGATACTTAGTTATTATGATCTGAGCATTATTTGCGAACAGTACGATTAGTATCCTATGCATGCATGATATGTCGCAGGTAGAGGAGTTGTATTAGGAGTAGCCACCATAGCCTTAGTCGTTTCAGGTGCAATGCACTCCTTTCTTTTGGAGGAGTTTGTACATCAGACGAAAGTAGCTTAGGAGATCTTGTCGGAGCAATTGCTAGTGACTATCCCATCATGAGAGGAGTTACGAACATCCATCATTGTCAAGAACCTTGAGATGGTGTTGCAGGACTGGACAATGTTTGCAGATTTGATCGTATTCCCGATGAAGGAGTTTGACATCATTCTCGGAATGGACTGGTTGTCTGGGTACCAGGAAGTAGTAGACTTCCAGGATAGGACAATCCATCTTAGATCTCCTGGAGGGGAGTCATTTGTTTTCATGGCAACACGATGCACGAGGAAGCCTTGACTCATCTCGTTCTTATAGCTGAGAAAGCTCATTGAGAATGGATGCTCGTAATTCCTAGCTAGCTTATGGCGACTACCGTATCGGAGGGCCCCTCGCTTCAGACGTGAATTTAGTGCGAGAATATGCATAAGTTTTTCCCGAGGACATTGCTGGAGTTCCACCGGAGCAAGAGGTGGAATTTTCTATTGAGCTGTTACCAGGAACTGTGCCGATCTTCAAGGCACCGTATCATTTTTCTCCTATCGAGATGAAAGAGTAGAAGGAGCAGATTCAGGATCTGTTGGACAAGGAATTCATTCGCCCTGCTATTTCCCTATGGGGCGCGCCGGTGCTCTTTGTGAATAATAAGGACGGTAACATGCGACTCTGCATTGACTACAGGGAGTTGAACACGATTACTGTCAAGAATAAGTACCCTTTTCCTCGAGTAGAGGATCTCCTTGATCAATTGCATGGTGCTTCAGTATTCTCCAAGATAATCTTTGCTCGGGCTACCACGAGCTGAAGGTGAGAGAGGCAGATGTACATAGGAAGGCGTTCAGGACTCGCTATGGCCATGCGAGTTCCTAGTGATGCCTTTTGGATTGATTAATGAGCCAGCAGTGTTCATAGACCTCATGAACTGAGTGTTTCAGCCGTACCTGGATTAGTTTTTCATCGTATTCATTGATGACATTCTCATTTATTCGGGGAGCAGAGAGGAGCACGGTCAGCACCTGCGGACAGTTTTAGGAGTGCTGATAGATAGGAAGCTTTACGCGAAATTCAGAAAGTATGAATTCTGGTTGGAGATATGTGTGACGTTCCTTGGTCATATTATTTCTAGCGGAGAAGTAGAAGTTAATCCATCCAAGGTGAAGGCAGTTAAAGAGTGGTCAGTGCCAAATAATGGCTATGAAATCCATAGCTTTCTAGGATTGGCAGGATACCATCGGAAGTTCATCAAGGGATTTTCCTCAATTGCAATGCCTTTGACTGTGCTGACGAAGAAGAATGCCAAGTACGTATGGAGCCCGGAGTGCCAGTGCAGTTTTGATGCTTTGAAGCATGCCCTCATATCAGCACCCGTCTTAGCTATGCCGTCAGGGTAAGGTGATTTCTGTTAGAGTAGATGCCCAAGTAGCCAACTTGTGGCGTGTGGGTTTTATAGACTCTTGTATGAAACGATCTTTATATATGATATTCGCATTTATTTATGGCATTCTTTATTTTCATTATGATTATAATGTTAACAATTGTGTTGGATAAAGACCTATAATGCACCATAGTGTATGTTAGATGTGATAGTGGGTATGACGCCTATCATGAAACACATCTAATAGTCAATGTGTATTCTGAACACGTTCCTAGTCGATTGGGCCGTCAAATGAGGATAAGGCCGCCCGAGCTTGAGACTATCATCTGCGATGCGAAGTACCATTGTTTCATTGGTAGGGAACATTGTGATGTTCGGAGCATGCAGATGGATAGTGACCTGGTGATCTATCGAACTACCCTCGTTCGGACTTTCCAAGTGGTTACCATTTGTCGAGTGGATAAGTCCGAGGTCTTGGTTGTACTGATTAGTCTTCACGACTCAAAACTTCATTGAGACTCTACATGATAGGCGTCTCACTTTGACCCGTTTTCCGACTCACTTGGGGTCATTAGGCGGCGGGATTGGGTGAGATCCCGATGCATGTAGGAGTCGATACTTCGTTGTCGAGGATTCACGCTCGCTCTCATGCGTGGATATCCTATGCTATCTGAGGGAATAATAGTGTATAAATCTCTGGCCAGAGTACTAGAAGTGTTTTAGGTAAATGGATTTACCTAGTAACACTCGCGATGTCACTATTCAATCTCCAAGATGTATGCATAGCTATCGGATCTCTAGCGACTCTCGATTTACCAATGGTCGTTGATCTGATCGGGATATATGTGTTGAAAGGACCGTACTGTACTCTAACCACGACCAACTGGTTCTTGCAGGCACTATCAGTGATACCTAGGGGATCATGGCGCGATGATGCTAGGCGCTTCACCATGATCCGTTGGGAAAGTCCGAAATCGTGATTTCGGAGCCGCAATGGTTGCGGGCCCACGGCTAGCTGTATCCCTGAACCATTGAGGGTCACACAAGTACTGGACTCTTGATTCCCGCACGGAAACTGAGCTCAATGTGTTGAGCATAGGAAGAGGATTTTATGGAGTGTGACTTCCTAAAACCAACAGGGGTGAAATTGCGATTTCCCACCGTTGAGGGGCAATACTGTCATTTGGACTAGGTAATCTGAAAAACTGTTTTTCACATCATAATATTCAGTTTTGGAAACTGAGTTGATCGGTCCGATCTGATCGTCGATCGGAGTTATGATGAAACCGCAGTGAATTAAACGAACCGAATGTTCATATATGGACTTGGGCCTGATCCAAGTCCAATTGGCCGGTTCAAGCCCATGTATACTAATTATATGTTAGTACTCTACTAGGGCCTTAATCACTTGAATCATAACACATAACCCTAGCTCCAAGACTTTGGCCGCCGCCCCCTCTTCTCCTCTCGGCCACCACGCGCGGCCCGTCGGTCACCACGTGCCGCCCTTCGCCGGACTTGTTCCGGCCATCGTGAAGAGGTGTTTCCGTCCGTGCAAAATCCATCAGCTTTCTAGTGCAGGCTGATTGGAGGAAGATTGAATTCGGTCGTGGGCCTGATTGGAGAATCTACCGCCGCCTACAGTTTGAAGTGCCGGTTTCCTCGTGAAACTGGTCGGAGCCAGGCGCCTAGACGCCAGCAAGGTAATTATATACGAACACCCTATGAATGTTTGTAGATTTTATTGAATGTATTGAACACTTTCCGGGCAATTTTTTGTTTTTCCGCTGCGCCTCGGGAAGTGGGATCCGGATCCGCCACCGCCATTATTCCCAACAGTGGTAGCTAAGGACAGGCTCGGATCCTTCAATACATTGTTGCCTGAATTGCATGTAGATCACGAATTTCAGAATTGTAAAA
>KV010857.1:32492-55349 GCA_001598015.1 Dorcoceras hygrometricum | reverse complement strand
GCCACGCGCCGCCGCCCCTCGCCGGACTTGTTCCGGCCATCGTGAAGAGGAGTTTCCGTCCGTGCTGAAATCCATCAGCTTTCTAGTGCAGGCTGATTGGAGGAAGATTGTTTCTGGTCGTGGACCTGATTGACGATCTACCGCCGCCTACAGTTTGAAGTGCAGGTTTGCTCGTGAAACTGGTCGGAGCCAGGCGCCTAGACGCCAGCAAGGTAGCAATCTATGAACATCCTATGTATGTTTGTAGATTTTATTGAATGTATTGAACACTTTCCGGGCAATTTTTGTTTTTCCGCTGCGCCCCGGGAAGTGGGATCCGGATCCGCCACCGTGTTCCAACAGTGGTATCAGAGCCAAGCTCGGATCCTTCAATACATTATTGCCTGAATTGCTTCTAGATCTCGAAATTTGAAATTGAAAATAGCTGCCGCCCGCCGACAGGAGGCAGAATGCCTCACGCAACCGTTGCGCGATATTGCGCAACCTGCTGTCGTGCATGGCACGGCCTGGCCGCGCTTGTCGTTGGCCTGCGTGCGGCTGTATGCCGCACGCTACATGCAGGTGGCGGCCGTCGCCGTGCGACCGCCGTCCGACGTGATTTCCGGCAGATTGTTGCGACGGCTGATTTCCTTCTAGGTTTTGTTCGGGCCTGTCCCAGGCAGCCCATGAAGTTTTCGGGCCGATATTCGATATCGGGCCGTTTTTGGTCGACTTTGAAATTTTGAGATTTTTGGGCCTGAAATTGTTTTAAGCCCAATTTAATGCAATTAAAATTGCAAAATATGATTTTATAATTAAAATATGATTTTGTTGATTAAAATGTGATTTTATCGACAAAATGCGATTTTATTATAAAATGCGATTTTATGATTAAAATATGATTTTGTGATAAATAATTTGATTATTTAATTTATGCATATTAATTAGATTGATTACATGTTTGGGATGATCGAGAGCCCTGACCAATGTGTTAGGTGTATGCTTTAGGTTTTGCGATTTCGGTTGTATTTAATATTGTTGATTATCATTTTATAAAGTGGGTCTGTTTGTGGCCCGTTCCCACCCCTTAAAATTTTATCCCTTATGTGTCATGGAAATTTAATTGTAAATTATTAGACTTAGTGGGAGGACATTTGAAGATGGTGGGCCGATGACGATCAGAGATATTGAAGACCGAAGATCTGTAAAACCGGAAGCAATTGTAATAGGATTGCATTGCATATTGCATTTCACCTAGGATTGGACCCAGGTCCGTGATTGGCAACCACGGACCGCATATCTCTCGCGATCGATCATCCCAAAGTTAGATATATATTTGATATATATGTTGAATCCGCATGTTTTAAATTGAGATTTAAAATTGCATGAGACCAAATTTTCGAAAATAAAATCCCTCGTTTTAAATACGATTTAAAACTAATATCAAGATAAAAGTTTATTCGATAAACTAAAGGGAATTTAAATTTGTTTAAACCTCCCTACCTTCCATCAACAATGGGTGTACGCCGATGCTACCCGCATACATGGCCCGGCTCATATTATTGAGGGGGTTATGTATGCCGGAAAGCTGTCCACGCCATTGACAATTGTTGTGAGTCGGTTGGAACTCCCTTTAACGTTGGCTCATATTATTGGGGACGTTAAGGGGACCGTCCTTCACGACTCAACATTGATGGGTCATCTTGACACGTGATAGTAAACGGCGTCATATTATTGGGCCCTTACTGGACGTGAGGTGAATACATGGAGGTTGAATCGGTTGCAATTGGAAACTACCTTTTGGGGGTCATGGTTGGCTGATATTTTCGGGACCATGATCGCCTGATTGGGCTCCGTGTACCCACTAAGGAAACTTGCTTTCCCGATTTCTTAGAGGGTGGTGAAATCGTTAAAATAGTGGGAGGGTAATTCATAGAACTAACCGACCTTGTTTTATGTCTTAGCGTTATTTCATATATAGTTAGTAATGTATGTCTGTTTTCTTTTCAGTATAACTGCATTTATAATGTCTTCAATCAAAAACCCACTCGCTGCTATACTGGATAGCAACAAGTTCACCGGTCTGAACTACCAAGACTGGCTTCGAAACCTCAACATTGTGTTGGCTTCGGAGAAACTTGTTTATATGATAGAGAAGAGCCCTCCGAAGGAAGCCCTACCGATATCAGCCCTGAGGAGCTGATTACGCTTCAACAATGGTGGGACGACGAGCTTAAGACTCGATGCTATGTGATGGCATCGATGTCCAACGAAATGCAACGGAGCTTTGAGAAGACGAAGTATGCTGCTGACATAATTTTTCATCTCAAGGAACTGTATGGGGAGAACTCTCGACATGAGAGGTTCACCGCTGTCAAGGAGCTTATGACAAGCCGCATGCGCGATGGGACTTCGGTCCGCGAGCATGGGGTTTGTATGATTGGGCTCGTTGAAAAGCTGGCGGGCCTTGATATCAAGCTTCCACACGAGCTTTATGTGGATGTGCTTCTCCTCTCACTACCCGCTGCATTCGACCCCTTTGTGGTCAACTTCAACATGAACAAGCTGGCAGCCACCCTTGAAGAGGTGGTTAACATGCTTGTAGTGTTCGAAGGAACCATAAAAAGGGAAAAGCCCGTCCTCCTCATGGGCTCCTCTTCCTCTGCGAAGAAGGGGCCCAGACGCAAGGGTAAGAAGCGTTCTGCCCCTGCGAAGGAGGAAAAGCCCACTAAGAAGCCAAAGGAAAAGGCTTCCAAGCCGAACAAGTCTGAGGATGTTTTCCACCACTGCCACAAGCCTGGGAATTGGAGGAGGAACTGCAAGGAGTACCTCGAGCAGTTGCGAACTGCGAAAGGTATGCTTTATATCTAAATAAATATGTCTCTTAATTCGACTTATTGGGTACTTGATACCGGATGTGGATCTCATATCTGCAATGATTTGCAGGTGATGACAAGAAGCCGACGTCTTAGAGAGGGTGAGACCCACTTGAGGCTGGGCAATGGAGCAAGAGTTGCTGTAGTAGCTATAGGAGATGTTTATTTATTTATGTCTTCTGATTTTAAGTTGTTATTGAGAAACGTTTTGTTTGTTCCCGAATTAATAAAGAACATTATTTCTGTTTCTATTCTTGATAATGATGGATATTCTTGTATGTTTGCTAATTCGATTTGCAATATTTACAAGAATGAATGTTTAATTGGAATTGGGGAACGTGAAAACAATTTATACACCTTATAATTAAAAGACGTTCCAACTCGCGATGTCGAAACACATACAACAATGATTAAAAGGAAATACGATATCTTAAACCAGCACAACTTTGGCACGCTAGGCTAGGTCATATTTCTCTAAGTAGGATGAACAAGTTAGTTAGGAGTGACATGTTTGATCTGTCAGACATTAACTCCCTACCGACTTGTGAATCTTGTCTCAAGGGAAAGATGACTAAACAACCCTTCAAGGGCAAGCCTGAACGTGCCCAAGGACTATTGGATTTGATCCATACTGATGTGTGTGGCCCACTTAGTATCGGTACTAAGTACGGTCACATATACTTCATCACATTTACCGATGATTACTCTAGGTATGGGTACTTGTACTTAATGAAGCACAGTCTGAATCCTTTGAAAGTTTCAAAGAATTCAAGGCTGAAGTAGAAAATCAGCTAGGCAAGAGTATTAAAGCACTTCGATCCGATCGAGGTGGTGAATACTTAAGTGCTGAATTTCAAGACTATCTTAAAGAGAATGGGATTCTCGCACAGTGGACCCCTCCGGCCACACCACAGCTCAATTGTGTAGCGGAGCGTCGTAATCAAACCTTGATGGACATGGTTTGATCTATGATGAGCTTCCTACCTCGTTTTGTAGCTATGCGCTCGAAACGGTGATAATATTGTTGAACAATATCCACACCAAGGCAGTGGATAAGACTCCATATGAGATATGGATGGGCAAACCACCCAAATACTCATACATGAGAATTTGGGGATGTCCTGCTTACGTGAAGCAGACAGTGGGAGATAAGCTGGATACGAGATCCATCTTATGTTACTTCGTTGGGTATCCAAAGAATTCCATTGGATACTACTTATACTATCCCAACGAAATGAAAGTGTTTGTTTCTAGAAATGCCACCTTTATGGAAAGGGAGTTTATACTTGATAGAAAAGGCAAGATAGTTGAGCTCGAAGAGGTTCGAGAACCAATTGAAGTACCCAGTGAATCTCCCGTACCTACAGAGCCAGTACCAGAAATGGTCGCACCTAGGAGATCCGAAAGGGTTCCTAGGGCTCCTGAGAGATATGGTTTTCTCCTTGAAGATGTTCAAGGTGATCAAGTTGTTGGATCTGATCCAAGAACTTTCAAGGAGGCAATTTCCAATGCTGATTCCAATTTGTGGCTTGAAGCAATGCAGTCCGAGTTTGACTCAATGCATGCAAACCGAGTTTGGAATCTTGTTAATCCTGCCGAAGGAATTGTTCCTATTGGGTGCAAATGGGTATAAAAGAGGAAACTTGGGCCTGATGGTAAGTTAATGACCTACAAGGCACGACTGGTCACGAAATGTTACACTCAAAGGCAAGGTGTTGACTATGATGAAACCTTCTCACCAGTGGCAATGTTCAAATCGATTAGAATCTTACTAGCCTTAGCCGCATGGTACGACTATGAGATATGGCAAATGGATGTGAAAACTGCGTTCCTTAATGGAAATATTAAGGAAGAGATCTACGGTCCCAAACAAGCATCGAGGAGTTGGAACCTCAGATTCGATGAAACAATTAAGGAATTTGGTTTCATCAAGAATCCCGAGGAGCCATGTGTATATAAGAAGGTAGTTAAAAGCGCTGTGACATTCCTCGTCCTTTATGTTGAAGACATTCAACTCATTGGGAATGATGTAGGAATGCTGCAGTCAACTAAAGTATGGTTGTCTAGTAGATTCTCGATGAAGGACATGGGTGAAGCATCCTATATTCTTGGAATACAGATCTATCGGGAT
This sequence comes from Dorcoceras hygrometricum, assembly GCA_001598015.1. NCBI lineage: Eukaryota > Viridiplantae > Streptophyta > Magnoliopsida > Lamiales > Gesneriaceae > Dorcoceras > Dorcoceras hygrometricum. The sequence goes on along the minus strand of KV010857.1, from coordinate 50,363 downwards.
AGATCGAAACGGATGCTCGGACTCACCCAACCTACCTACATCGATACCATACTTAAGCGGTTCTCTATGGAATGTATGAAACGATATTTATATATGATATTCGCATTTCTTTATGGCATTCTTTATTTTCATTATGATTATAATTTTAACAATTGTGTTGGATAAAGACCTAGAATGCACCATAGTGTATGTTAGATGTGATAGTGGGTATGACGGCTATCATGAAACACATCTAATAGTCACTGTGTATTCTGAACACGTTCCTAGTCGATTGGGCCGTCAAAATGAGGATAAGGCCGGCGGAGTTTGAGACTAGCATCTGCAATGCGAAGTACCATTGTTTCATTGGTAGGGAACATTGTGATGTTCTGAGCATGCAGATGGATAGTGACCTGGTGATCTATCGAACTACCCTCGTTCGGACTTTTCAAGTGGTTACCATTTGTCGAGTGGATAAGTCCGAGGTCTTGGTTGTACTGATTAGTCCTCACGACTCTAAACGTCATTGAGACTCTACATGATAGGCGTCTCACTTTGACCCGTTTGCCGACTCACTTGGGGTCATTAGGCGGCGGGATTGGGTGAGATCCCGATGCATGTAGGAGTCGATGCTTCGTTGTCGAGGATTCACCGCTCGCTCTCATGCGTGGATATCCTATGCTATCTAAGTGTATAATAGTGTATAAATCTCTGGCCAGAGTACTAGAAGTGTTTTAGGTAAATGGGTTTACCTAGTAACACTCGCGATGTCACTATTCGATCTCCAAGATGTATGCATAGCTATCGGATCTCTAGCGACTCTCGATTTACCAATGGTCGTTGATCTGATCGGGATATATGTGTTGAAAGGATCGTACTGTACGATAACCACGACCAACTGGTTCTTGCAGGCACTACCAGTGATACCTAGGGGATCATGGCGCGATGTTGCTAGGCGCTTTACCATGATCCGTTGGGCAAGTCCGAAATCGTGATTTCGGAGCCGCAATGGTTGCGGGCCCACGGCTAGCTGTATCCCTGAACCATTGAGGGTCACACAAGTACTTGACTCTTGATTCCCGCACGGAAACTGAGCTCAATGTGTTGAGCATAGGAAGAGGATTTTAGGGAGTGCGACTTCCTAAAACTCAACAGGGGTGAAATTGCGATTTCCCACCGTTGAGGGGCAATACTGTCATTTGGACTAGGTAATCTGAAAAATTGTTTTTCATATCATAATATTCAGTTTTGGAAACTGATTCGATCGGTCCAATCTGATCGTAGATCGGAGTTATGATGAAACCGCAGTGAATTAAACGAACCGAATGTTCATATATGGACTTGGGCCTGACCCAAGTCCAATGGGCCGGTTCAAGCCCATGTATACTAATTATATGTTAGTACTCTACTAGGGCCTTAATCACTTGAATAATTACACATAACCCTAGCTCCAAGACTTTGGCCGCCGCCCCCACACCTCCTCTCTACCTCTCAGCCGCGCCTCTTGCCACGCGCCGCCGCCGTCGGCCACGCGCCGCCACCCCTCGCCGGACTTGTTCCGGCCATCGTGAAGAGGAGTTTCCGTCCGTGCTGAAATCCATCAGATTTCTAGTGCAGGCTGATTGGAGGAAGATTTTTTCCGGTCATGGACCTGATTGACGATCTACCGTCGCCTACAGTTTGAAGTGCCGGTTTGCTCGTGAAACTGGTCGGAGTCAGGCGCCTAGACGCCAGAAAGGTAGCAATCTATGAACACCCTATGTATGTTTGTAGATTTTATTGAATGTATTGAACACTTTCCGGGCAACTTTTGTTTTTCCGCTGCGCCTCGGGAAGTGGGATCCGGATCCGCCACCGTGTTCCTACAATTTTGTGATCTACACTGATGCATCCAGGATAGGCCTAGACAGAGTGTTGATGCAGGATGACACTTATTTTCTTGTTGGGGTGAGCTAGGCCAGATTCATAGCTTACGCCTCAAGAAAGCTGAAGGGGCATAAGGAATTACCCGACACATGATCTGGAATTAGCAGCCGTTGTTTTTGCGCTCAAGATTTGGAGGCACTACATGTACAGAAAGAAGTTCAAGATATTCACCGACCACAAGTGTATAACCCCAATCCAAAAATATTTAATAAATAAACTGGGAAGTGCAAATTGAAAGATGACAAATTGTTTTGGGATGATTTGCAACTTCTTTAAAATTTCAGATCACGTGGTATATAAGAACAGACTGTAAATCTTATTAAAGAATTTCGTAACTGCGAAACTTTATATATAATCAAAGATACGAATCCATTCAGATTACATTGAATAAACGAGGAAGTAATCCGAAATGTTCAAAAGTTGAATCTTAATCTACTATACAACAAAAGACTGAAAAATCGAAAAACAACATGGAAGCGAATGCCCACGATAAAAACCTCCGATCTGATCCAGATCGCACCATCCAGCTCCGCTTAATTCTCATCACCTACCGATTGATCTGTTTTGACAGATCCTGATTAAGTTTTGAATTACACAAAACCTCTTATTGTGTTTCTAACAATTCCACTTAAGTGTGCAGATTTTAGGAACGAAGAAGAAGATGAACAGTAGTTGAAGTCTGTCCAGTCACAGTAGTTGAAGTCTGTCCAGTCGATGGTTCTCAAAGATAAAGTTCAGCAGCTGGTTTGGTTATTCATTGTTATCGGCAGCTGGATTAGAAATGGAGACGTCCAAAGTTAAGTCAGGTGTTCGAAATCAGGCGGAGGCCCAGTTGAACCAGCTGGAGCTTAGTGAATCAGCTGGAACGATAAGAACCAGCTGCAAGCGCTAGAAGAAGAAGATGGATCAGCTGGTACATCAAAAGAGAACCAGCTGGAACATCTAAGTGGACCATCGATGATGATGTAATCGGTGACGACATCATGTTCAGCAAATGAAGAAAGATCAGCTGGTGCGAAAGGACCAGCTGGAACATAAGCTAAGAAGAGTCGCAAGATGGAGCTGGAACGATAAAGATCAGCTGGAGCGCTAAGCGTAGATGACATCAGCAGTGACGTCATCATTCAGCAGGAAGCTACAGTGATCAGCAGTTGAGCTAAAGCTATCAGCAGTTGTGAAGAGAAGCGCAAGAGAGAAGCGACGTCGTACAGAAAGATCTATCAGCAGAGAGCTACAGTGCAACCAGCAAATGTTACTTGGAGTTAGCGATAGCAAAACTATGTTGTTTACATAAGTTGATACGACAGCGTTTTGCCTTCGCGCTAAGGATTCAGCAGATGGTCTTGCGATGATAAAACCAGCAGGTACAACTCTCAAGAGTAACCAGCAGTAGCTTGTACATCCAGTCGCAAGCAACAGTACATCCAGACATGAGCTACAATGAACCAGCTGTTGCTATGAATCCAGTCGCAAGATGATGTACCAGTCGCAAGATTAATCCAGTCGAAGGCTACAGTTCTTTGCATATCCAGTCGACAAAGAAACAGCTGTTGCGCGAAGTGTTGTGACAAAGAAAAGACAACAGCTGAGCGAACAGCTGTTGAACAATTTGTTGGAGAACATTCAGCCGTCGCAAGCATTCAACGCTCAAGATGGAAAGAATCCATGGCTGAGATTAAGTCGTGCAAATTGCCTGAATTTTTGTACTATTCTGGGAAATAGTACAATGTACAGAGGAGCGTTGCACGTATTTGGAAAGACGACAATTTGGCCTTGACAAGCACAGAAGAGATTTGAATTCACTATCTAACGGCCATATTCGAACAGAGGGTATTTATACGAGAAGAGTTGAAGGAAGAAGATGATGACTGTAGCACTATTGCAGTAGACGTTGTTGTTGCACAGAAAAGAAAAATCAATATAAGACAACAACAGAGGGAAGAACACAGAAAGATGAAGCAGTCGACAATCATTCTTGAGAGGAGCTTATTGTAATGTCGACTGCTGAATCTTCATTAGCTTTTTAGAGCATTTCCCTAGTGTGTGAGATGTATTCTTTCGAGAGTTGTGCGTACACTGTAATTCTCACACACAGAGATTCATTCATATTCATTGTATAGTGAATGAATCTCAAAACAAGTTTCACAGGTCCCGTCCAAGCACGATGACGTAAAACTCATGTGTATGTAGTTAGTCACACAGTTGCGGCTGGTGTGAATTTGTGAAGTCTAGGAGTTCTCGCTGCTGCTGGTTGCGGGATTGGGTCTGTACGTGTGGTATAGATCAAAGTCTTCTAGTGGATCCTTCCGAGGTGGAAGAAGGGGAGATGTAGGACATTGAGGTCCGAACTTCCAGAAACAAATCTTGTGTATCGTCTTCTTTAAACTTTCAGCACTTACATATTTACTTTAGCATTCTCGCATCGCATAACAGAATTCAGCACTCGCATAATTCAGCACTTACGTTTACAGTTAACACACTTGCACGTGCAGCTTTCACGCATACAGTTCAGCACACAAGCACAGTAAGTCTCGAACAGATTTATGTGGAACATAAATCTGTTTGAGTTCGTTTTAAAATATTAGGATTCAGTTCTGGTATTTTCCGCATGATTTTTAAATCATACCAGATCTGTCTCCGGTGCTCTGTATATTTTAGATGTTCAAGAACATTGAGCTATTGCAGCTCGTTTTTAGCAGCGCGCAAATTTTTTAATGTCTTTTATGAAGCGCGGCTGCTGATCTTTCCTTCGAAAACAGAGGACCAACACCTACACTCAAGAAAACTAGTGAGCCTAGGGACTGAACAAGTAAATATGGAATAACAAAGGCAGGCAATACACGCATAACAATAACTATTACTGTATCAGAAAACTCGTAAGCTGATAGAACTTATAAGCTGAAAACTGAATACTGTAATCTGGTAAACTAAAAACTGCGAAACCATAACTTCACATGTTTGAAACATACTGAAAACATTTACTGGTCTTTTAAAAGGAAGTAACATAAACATTTCATTAAGTTGTGGTTATGAACCACCCTGTGCTCTGTTCTTAGTTCCTATTAAATTATGGCACAGAAGCTCTCCTTAGGTCAATGTCTCTTGATCAAGATATCATCTGAAATCAGGAACTGGGGACTTAATCCCAACTATACTGTGAAAGGAATTATAGTTTATCAACCATAACCTTGGTACCTTCCAATGTGAAACGGCACACTGGTTCGTCAGCCAGTGTCCTCACCCTTCCTATGTGAAGACACACTGGTTCATCAGCCAGTGTCCTCACTCTTCCTACGTGACCGTCTGTAATCTTTGCCATAAATCACTTTAAACTTTGAAATATGCTTCCTTTAAAACTTCTGTAACACTTTATTTACTCTCTAAAACTTGCTTTTTCTACTTTTCCTGATCTGTAATAGATCGTTTTTTATATGTTTTGCTGCTTTAAAACTCTTTGGATGTTCGGAAGCTATTGGCAGTTCATCGGAGTTCAATTGAAGAAGAACACTGAAATCAGCTCAGGCTATAGAGATCAATAACAAACAGCAGAGCTCTAAGCTGATGTACTATCTCTTGAAATATGGTATAACTGCGAATAGATTGGAGTTATACCTTGAACAAAGCTAAAGGAATGAAGAAATAAACTTAGAATTTCTGTATCAGTTCAGAATGGACCTGACCTTGATCAGCTCAGAGTATAATCAACACACGAGCGTACTAGTTCAGAACAAAAAACCATCTCTGGGCTGTTTGGTTAAATAAAGTCAACTCAGATCGGACAATCAGATCATGAGCAGATTGGACAATGAAATCAGATCGCAAGAGGACTGGACCATGAAATCAGATTGCAAGTGAGCTGGACAATGAAATCAGATCGCAAGTGGGCTGGACAATGAAATCAGATCGCAATCGAGCTGGTCAATGAAATCAATAACAGCTTAGGAGATTTCCTTAGTTTGAAGAAATCGAAAATATCTAAGGAAAATATCAGAAACAATAACACATAAGCTGCTTGTAAGCAACTGAAACAAAAGCATGTAAGCTGCTTGTAAGCTACTTACATAACATCCCAGAAAACTCAGGAAGAAACTGGAACGAACATCTTAAAACATTTTCTAACAACTTTTCTGAATCAAAACTTTATCAAACCAGTACTTTCTCAAGAAAAGATCATAAAATCAACCGTGTTTAAAAAAACTTCAAAGAAAATGTTTCTCAAACCTTTAAACTCATACAAACATGAGAGCAGAATCAATATATGCTTTCAAAAGTGCAGCAAGAAACAGAGTTTACTTGCCTTAACAACGACGACGATTACAGAGAGTTATCTGGCTCTAAAAACAGACATACCCGATCGGTTCCTTTGAAAAGTTTAAAAATTTGGTCGGTTACTTGTTTACAGAGAGCATCGCTACAAATGTTTTCCTCTTAATGAAGTTTTTGTGAATGAAGATGCATGATCCGTTTCAAAATATTTATGTGAAAAATATCAAAGCTACGATGAGTAAAAAACAATTTTATCAAAGTGATAATATTCTTAAAAAGTGATACTCTGTTTCAGAAACATATAAGAATATAAATCGAACCGATTTGGTTAAAATATGAAATGAACCGGGCTTGTCTGGATCGGCCAGACAGCTCTCACAACCATGCCCTAATCTGAAATAAAATTAGCACAGATGAAAGCTGTTGATAATAGAATTGTAAATAGATCCCTCAAAACTTTAAACTTTATATTTGTGGATTTATGGATTTCTGGGTGTTACAACAAGAGCCTGAAGTATTTCTTCACGCAAAAGGAGCAGAACATGAGACAGAAGAGATGGCTAGAGTTGGTGAAAGATTATGAATGTGAGATCAGCTATCATCCAGGAACAACTAATGTTGTGGCTGACGTGTTGAGCAGAAAGAACGCATTTGTGGCTCATCTGACAGTCACAGAGCCATTACAGCGAGAGATCCAAAATTTTGGACTAGAGGTCTATACTGTGGGGAGAGCTCCTAAGCTGAATTCTATGACCATACAGCCCACTCTGCTAGATCGCAATCACGATAGTCAAGCTGGTGATGAGAAGCTATAGAAGTGGAGGTTGTGTCAGGCCTCGTGCACAACACAGAGTTTAACCACACAAAACAATAGCGGAATCAATAAAATAGTGGCTAAAATTTTCGCTGTTGGCCTGACTGATAAAAACATAATTTAAAATACATCAATACTTAAAATACTGGATTTACAATCTCAAACAACGAGGCAACATAGAGTGACCCTCAATGAACAACATAGATACAATACAACAGAATGAAATATCATATGTATTTACTACATATAGCTGGGACACTCTATCCACCTCCCGAGGCACTACCAGCTGGATAACCATGGTAACCTGAAAACACACACAGGCAAACAAACACCAGCCCCAGAGGGACACGGGGTCAACCCCCAGTACGGAGAGCAACTGAAAAACAACAGTTAAATAGAAATAGGTAAAATGTGAATGCCATGCATGAGAACAAGGCTACAATCAAAGACAGGGAGCCAAAGGATCTCAAAAAACTGCTCAAAAACTGATCCAATCAACTGGAAGATAGTGGCCATGGTGTGTGAATATATTGGAGCTACCCACTCGTCTCAGCAACTGCTCAAAAACTGATCCAATCAACTGGAAGATAGTGGCCATGGTGTGTGAATATATTGGAGCTACCCACTCGTCTCAGCACACGGCACCAGATGTGGAACACAGCTCAACCTGCTGTTGCCCAACTCATGAGATGTGGGAGCTACCCACTCCGCTCATAGTGGCTAACAGATCACAACAGGGAGATGAGGTATACGGGAGTTACCCGCTCGTCCTCTAAATAGGCATCCTGGTACGCACATATCAATACAACAAGGCAAGGCTAGCAAGATCCGAGTTCAACATGAATAGTGCGTGTATGCAATGAACAGCTTGCAGATAACAACACAATAGAAGCAAGAAAATACAGCATCGAGGCATACACAGCAGCACACATAATATCCATGTCAAATTCAACGCTGTAAGACAAGCTCACATCCGTACCTCAAATCTGAGCTACAATTACCACAACCGAAGTCCCGAGCAACAAAATCTGAAACCTGTTAACCAACAACACAACGCAGGCTCAGGGACAGTATCACAAACACTACGAACTGGGAGTTACGCACTCCACCAGATCTATCATACCCATCTAGCTCAACAACCAGCTCTAAACAAAGTGCAAGGGTAGAACTAACACTTACCCAACAAGCTACGTGAATGGCAGTACTAATGTTAAGATAAAATTTATAAGTTCTGGTGATAACAAAAACATGAGTAAGACCTGAACATAAGATACAGATCTGATCTTAAGTATTCACAGAGGATAAGAGAAGGGAACATCTCAGATTATGTGACGTCATACCATTGAGTTGAAGATTTCAGATCCGAGAGTTCTGTGTAAAGTTGATTCAGTATCAGATTTGCTTAATCAGTTGTATAGAGATACTCAGATTTGAGCTATTGAGTTAAGGAAGCCTATCGGGTTATTTAAGTAATTGGTTTTTCAGTTATCAAGACATTTTTTCAGATTTAAGGGCATTCAGATTTGAATCAAAGGCTACAGTGACAGATCTGGGTATTTTTGTCCAGATGTTATTATTCAGACCCGAGCGTTTCAGATGTGAACAAACTCAACATAAGATATTTCAGTTTTCAGTATTTCAGATGTGGTTACAGAATGCTCAGTGTACATCAGATCCGAGGTTATAAGATATGAACAACTCAGATTTAGGTACAGTGCACTTGCAGGCGTTTCAAAGTATTCAAATCTGTTTAACAGAATGAATCTTCGGATAGGAGTTTCGAATCTACTCAGATGTTATCAAAGGATTATTTGAAAAGAATTAACGGTCATAGTTTAATCGTATAAAAACCTGGAATTAAGGAGACAAAATCAGAGCTATTTTGGGTAAAGTTGCACAGTAAGTAGAGTGATTGATACGATGATTACCCGCTTTGGAATATAAGTCAATTTAGCCCTCACAAGCGCATATTACCTTTTGCATGGCATTAATGGAGCATTAAATGCTATGATACGATGAAGATCTGCAAAGGAGTTTATTTCTACTGGCTACGTTTATTGACCGTTGAAGAAAAATAGTATAAATAGCTGAAGAATTCAAATGAAGAAGCTCTCGGTTAATCTCTAGGATTCACGACATATTCTTCGCTATCATAAAGCTCTCTCACAACTCACTGGGAATTTGACATCGCAAAATATTCTGTCCCAGTATTCAAATCTCGAAGAACACTGAAGTTCAAGCTTTTCTAGATTCAACCTTTGAGATATCTTTTGGTTTACATTTGTAAACAATTCTTGTTGATAAAAGAACCAAATATTTAAAGTACTCATAGTTTCGCACTTCATTGTATATCAGTTTTTGAGTCTGTAACGAACTCTCCCTTTGAAGCAGTTCGAGAAATTCTTTTGATTGTATTCTGCAGTGTTATCTGCATGTAGTTGATGATTGCTAGGAGTTCACTTGGAGCGAGGCTCAGTGACCGGGTGTCTACAACGTCTGTACACATCAAAGTCTTCTAGTGGAACCTTCCTGCAAAGGCAGATGGGGAGACGTAGGATCTTCAGATCCAAACTTCCAGAAACAAATTCTGAGCCTTGCACTTTTACTTATCACATTTATTTATTTACACTGTTCCCTGGTAAATCGACTTATTTCCGCACTATCGTTGTTAGTTGAGAAATCAGCTTTGGTACTGAGATACCTCAGATCTGGTAACACAGATCCGAGTTAAGCAAGGCGCTTGTAAAATCACTTTTAAAGGTTTCAAAAATTAAAAATCCAAAGGAGTTCATTCAACAACTCCTAGGTCTATTTTCGATCATAATTGATCCTATCAATTGGCATCAGAGCCTGCGCTATCTCAGTTATTGAACAGTTTGTATTTTGCGATTTATATATTTCAAAATTTCTACCTCTAATAACAAGATTCCCATGTTTTCGAAGGAGGACTATGATGATTGGAAGATCAGGAAGCAAGCGCACTTGGCCGCGCAAGACAACGACATGTGGTTCGTTATCACTGATGACCCATGAAGATCATGAAATCCAATACAACGATAGAAATATCTGATGGAGCACCTCAGTGGGTGGAAAATAACAGACATGATTATACAAATGAGGACAAGAAAAGTTAAATCTGGACAATGTGGCGAAGGATATTCTTTACAAGACGTTGGACAAGAATATGTTCAGCAAAATAAAAACCTGTGCCACAGCGAAGGAGATTTGGGAAAAGCAAATTCAGATCTGTGAGGGCAATGATGAAACCAAGGAAAATAAGCTTACTGTTGCACAGAAGAAGTATGAGTCGATAAAGATGCGAGATGGAGAGACCATGACAGAGTTCGATGAGCGCTTCAGTGCTGTGGTGATAGAGCTTACAAGCTTGGGCAAGGAATACAGCAACCGAGAGTTGGCACCTAAAGTGATGCGAGCGCTGCCCAAGGAGTGGGATGTCAAGACGATGGCTATGAGAGAGTCTAAGGACCTAAACAAGTTGGAGCTTCATGATCTGTTTGCGATCTGAAGGCGTATGAGTTTGAGTTAGAAACCAGATTTGAGGCAGGACCGTCGACCTCCCAACCAACAAAAGCTCTGGCAGCAACAACATCTGAAAAGTGCTCTCCAAGCACTAGAAATTCTGCCGAACAACTAAGAAAAGACGCCATGTACCTCTTCGTTGAGAAGTTTGGGAATACCTGAGAAAATCCTATAATCCTTCTTTCTCTTATAATAATGCAAAAAAATCTGAAAAGATTTCAACTGACATGAGTTGTTATAACTGTGGTCGTCCAGGGCACTTTGCAGCAGATGAAATAGGCCAAAGAAGGATGAAAACAAGAAGGATGACAGAACCAAGAAGGATGATAGGAGATCCAAGGAAAGAAGGAGAACCAGATCTGACAAGAGGCCCAATCGAAAAAATGATCGTAAAGTACTTGTTGCAGAGGAGAGCAAGAAGAATTGGGCAGATTCAGATTCTGACACCTCATCAAACAGTTCCTCGTCAAGCGATAGTGAGTAGGAAGAAGTCCATTGCCTAATGGCCAACCAATCTACGGAAGATGAGGTATTCGATTTTTCAAACATTGAATTTACACGAGAGGACCTAATCAACACACTGAATGAAATGGTACAAGAGTACCGAAATCTTTCTCATACATTCAAGGAAGTCAAAGCTGAAAACATGGATTTGAAAAATAGTTCAGTTGAACCAAGCATCGCACAACTTGGGGAAACTGACAGTTTACAAATCGAGTTAAGTAAGCACAAGGCTGAGAATGAAGTATTGAGAGTCCTGTGAGCTCACATATGAGAATGAAAGATTAAATCTGGTGATGAGCTCCTGGACTCAGTCTTCTGTTTCTCTGAGCAAGCTGCATGAGATTCAAAAGCCATTGAATGACAAATCTGTCTTGGGTTTCAATGTTGGAGAAATAAGCTCCGGAGAGACTAGTACTCAGTCAAATAGTGTATATGACAAGTTCAAAAAGATGAATTTTGTCAAAGCCAGTGTGATACATAATACTTATGAGTCGGTAAAGTATGATGAGCAGACCTATGGGCAACTGAACAAAAAAGGCAAAGAAGGTATCGGATATATCAGATCTGAGAACTCTAAGACAAGCTGGCTAAAGAACAGAATTGACAAAGAGAAAGTGGGAACTGGCTCTAAGTCATCTGTTCCTCACCAGCCCAGGCGTGGTCCTAAGAAGGTCAAATCTGTTTGGAGAAAGGTTTAGCCCCGAAGATATCTGAATGGTCCACATACTAAGCCAAAGCTCAACAGATCTCACCATATTTCTGCACACACCCTTATGGATTTTCATATTGGGTAAACTATTAAGGTGATTCCAGTATGGGTCCCGAAAGGGGTAATCCGATCTGGATCCAAGTAAAATTGGGTACCAAAATCTGTTTTCGTGATTGTAGGATAATAGGTACAAAGCTGCAGATGTGTCAATCATATGGTACCTGGATAGCGCCTATGCACGTCACATGACAGGAGACCCAAAGCTGCTATCAGATGTGACTCCTCACAAAAGAGCAAAAAAATTTTTTGGCGATAACTCACATGGTAACACTGTGGGTAAGGGTAAGCTTACCCAAGGTAACATTTCAATATCTAATATTTTAGTTGTTGAGAACTTGTGCTACAATTTAATTAGTACAAGTCAGCTGTGTGACAAGGGTTACATAGTTAGCTTCCAAAAGCACACTTGCACAGTTAGGAGTCCAGATGGCCTGACTGTATTAGTAGGCAAAAGATCGGGGAATACCTACATTATCAATTGGTCAGAGAAAATGGGATATGAACATATCTGCCTTGCAGATAACTCTTTCAAGAGCTGCCAGTGGCATCAGCGAATGAACCATCTCAACTTCAAAACACTTGCCAAATTGAGTCAGCATGAACTGGTTTCTGGTATGCCCAAAATCAATTTTCTAAGGACAAGATATGTTCCGCATGTCAGCTTGGTAAACAAATCCGTTCCACTTTTAAAAAGAAAGGCGGTAAACGCTCTTCCCGAAGCTTAGAGCTTTTACATATGGATCTATTTGGTCCTATTCCCGTGACGAGATTAGGGGGAACGAATTACACCCTAGTTGTTGTGGATGCTTTTACAAAATTCACTTGGGTGCTGTTTTTAAAATCAAAATCTGATACCGCTGACCAACTGATTCGGCTTTTAAAACGTTTACAAAATTACAGATCTTGTACAGTCAAACGGATAAGAAGTGATCGTGGTATCGAGTTTTTAAATAAAAAATTATCTTCTTATCTGGATGACATTGGGATAAAGCATGAGCTTTCTGCAGCTAGAACTCCTCAACAGAACGGGCTAGTTGAGAGGATAAACCGCACTTTAAAAGAAGATTCTAGATCTATGATTGCTTATTACGGCATTTCTCAAAAATTCTAGGCAGAAGCAATTAACACAGCCTGCTACACTCAAAACAGATCTATGATTAATAAGTTACACGACAAAACCCCATATGAGATCTGGAGTGGCAAGAAACCTGATATATCATATTTCAGGGTGTTTGGATGTAGATGTTTCATTCATAATAATGGTAAAAAAACACCTAACTTCTTTCGATTCCAAATCTGATGCAGGTCTATTTCTAGGATATTCAGCTGTGAGCAAAGCCTACAGGGTTTTGAACAATCGAAGTCTGACAGTTGAAGAATCAGCACATGTGGTTTTTGATGAGACAAGTTTCAGATCCAACTCAGCTGCGAGCCTTAATGACTTGTGCACACGTCTGGAATCATCCAGCCTTGATGAATAAAGTGATGACGTGCCACAACAAAGATACTCAGCTGAGATACAACCAGCGCTGGACACACCACACGACAATGCTCAAGCAGATCTGACAGGTAACCCAGTAGTCATTGATTTTACTAATGATGACCGATCGCAGGAACAGATCTCATCAAGTGTGCCAGATGCTGGAGCTGAAGCGACCAATGTTCAAGATGTTGCGCAAATAGATCCTATAGTACATAGACTGACATCTGACGCACAAGATGCGAGCATATCTTATCAAATGGTATCGAGTTCAAATCTTGAACAACAACCACAACAACTGGAATCTGATGCACAAGCTCGCAATGCGAACCATCAATTAATGTCAGATAATCTAGATGCAACTATCCAGCCTGAATGACGCACAAGATGCGAGCATATCTTATCAAATGGTATCGAGTTCAAATCTTGAACAACAACCACAACAACTGGAATCTGATGCACAAGCTCGCAATGCGAACCATCAATTAATGTCAGATAATCTAGATGCAACTATCCAGCCTGAACAAGGAGTAAATCCAATCGGATCTGATATTCGGTGGAACATAAATCATCCCCACGAGCAGGTCATAGGTAACATTCATTCTCTTGTTCGCACACGAAGCCAGCTTATGCATGATCACTTTGATTCAGCATTCATTTTTCATATAGAACCCAAGCTGATAGAAGAGACCTTAGCAGACCCAATTTGGATAGATGCAATGCAAGAATAACTTGACCAGTTTAAGAGAAATAATGTATGGCAACTTGTACCTAGACCTTATCATCATGCAGTAATAGGAACTAAATGGGTCTTTAGGACCAAGCTGAATGAAGATGGAGTAGTAACAAGGAACAAATCTAGACTGGTAGCTCAAGTATTTAGACAAATGGAAGGCATATATTTTGATGAGACCTTTGCACCAGTAGCTAGATTAGAAGCCATACACATGTTCTTAGCTTATGCTGTATACAAATACTTCAAAGTCTTTCAAATGGATGTTAAGAGTTCATTTCTTAATGGCGTCTTAACAGAGGAGTGTATGTTGCACAACCTCCTGGCTTCGTAAATCATACTTATCCAGACCACGTTTACAAACTGGATAAAGCACTATATGGGTTAAAGCAAGCACCCAGAGCTTGGTATGAGACACTGTCTAAATTTCTTATCGAGCATGATTTCAGAATAGGCATTGTTGATAAGACACTATTTAAATTCGTCAAATCTGATCATGTCCTGTTAGTTCAAATCTATGTTGATGATATTATATTTGGGTCAACTGACCCCAAACTGTGCCAAACGTTCTCTAAGTGGATGCAGGACAAATTCGAGATGAGCATGATGGGAGAGCTTACGTTCTTTCTGGGATTACAAGTGAGACAGCTTGACAATGGGATCTTCATTAATCTAGCAAAATACACAAAAGAACTGCTGAAGAAATTTGGCATGGATAATTGCTCAGCAGCAGCGACCCCAATGATCTCTTCAATCAAATTGGATAAAGATGAAGCTGGAACTGCCATTGAGGTATCTTTATATCACGGTATTATTGGCTCCTTGCTATACCTAACTGCTAGCCGACCAGACATCATGTTTGCCGTCTGTATGTGTGCAAGATTTCAGGAAGAGCCAAAACAATCGCATTATATTGCAGTAAAAAGAATTTTAAAATATTTAAAAGGAACTTCCAATATGGGTCTTTGGTATCCCAAACACTCCAGCTTTCAACTAATCGTTTATAGTGATGCAGACTACGCAGGATGTAGAGTTGATCGTCGAAGCACAAGCGGGTTAATTCTTAGGAGATCGATTGATTTATTGGTTCAGTAAGAAGCAGACCTCTATTGCAACGTCCATAGCTGAAGCAGAGTACTTAGCGGCAGGAAGCTGTTGTGCTCAGTTCTTATGGATTCAACACCAGCTAAAGGACTATGGCATTGATGCTTCTGAAGTGCCTATTCTCTTTGACAAGACAAGTGCCATCGCAATTACTCAAAATCCAGTGCTGCACTCTAGAACAAATCATATCGACATCAGGCATCACTTCATAAGAGACCATGTGCTAAAGAAGGACGTCCGGCTGGAGTATGTGTCGACTGACCAGCAAGTAGCTGACATCTTCACAAAGCCTCTACCAGACGCTAAGTTTTCTTATTTCAGAAATATTTTGGGTCTCTTAGAACTGCCTTGATCTGTCTCTGCACTAACAATTTGCAGGTTGAACAGCTTATGTGTTTAACAGATCCGAGTCTACTGTTCAAGAGGAACTTCGTGGAATTTCAGATCTGGTAAAATTTCAGACTTGGGAGGACCTCAGTTTTAGGGGGAATGACAGATCTGATTTAATAAGTGCTGAGTTAGTTGAATATGTGAGATCTGGATACACTCAGATGTCAAATATACACAGTTGATACTTATCTGGAATCAGATCTGATAATACCCCTGCTAACTCATCAAAGCAGATCCTAAGCTTGTGACGTGTTAAGCATTTGGCGCTAGTTCTTTCTTTTACTTTTTCACCCTCGCATTAAAATTAAAAACTATTTCAAAATCATTTCAAAATCTTGTCAAAATCTTTTCCAAATTTTAATCGCACCAACGGATGATTGACACGTGTTGTCCTCATACAAAACGTCACATCCACATTCTCTCACCGTTTCGCATTCCTTGTTTACATTACGCCGTTTCATTTTTCATTAATCTTTACCTTACGCAAATTACCTTCAATCTTTCTTGCATTGATGCTCTCTAGTGTTTCCTGTTTGCAGATTATCTATCTTTCAGGCGTTTTATCGTTCTATCTACTATCTGAAATGGCATCTTCCTTGATTGTGAAGGCTCTTCAAGTCAATTTCGACTCTGTCTTGGGTATTCCAGATAACGATGGAATGGTTAAGATGTTCAGAGTCCTAGAATCTACTGGGCTTCGTGGCTTTCTGGGATATCCGTCAGTTCTCTATGAAAAGGAGTTGGAACAGTTCTTCGACACTGCACTTGTGAAATATAATTAAGTTCTCTGTGTCATTCACGGCAAGGTTGTTGTGATTACTGAGGAGAGGTTTGCAGGTGTATTCGCACTGCCTACTGAAGGATTGACTGATTTGTCATAAGTACCAAAGAACTTGGTGATTGATGCGAGAAGTTTCTTTTCTCAGTCTGGAGAGCCGGTCAAACCTCTTGCAAAAAGAGGAAACTGAAATATGAATTCCGTTTGTTGAACGATATATTGGCAAAGTCTGTGACGGTCAAAGTTGGTTCGTTTGATGCTGTCACCCATGAACGTTGTGTGTTGATGACGACAATTCACTTTGAACTGAAAGTTAACTGGAGCAAACTGCTATTTGATATTCTTAAGGAGATGGCTGATAGATCCTCCAAGAGATCCAAGGGCTACGCGGCTCAAATCTGTGCCCTGTTGAAGGGAGATCCAGCTGTGACTTTGGAAGATGCGAAGACCTTCCCTCCTCTGAAAATTCTTTCTGCCAAGACAGTAAGTACTTGTGAGGATTGAGAATTTGGTTTAGTGATTAATCGTTTTGATATGGGATTAATCACGTGTGTTTTGAGAATTTTGCGAAAGAAATGAAGTCCTGCTGAATTATCCGTCGTAGCGCTAGTTTAAGAGTTGAAAAATATCGATTTTTGGTGAAGTCAACGCTGGTCAAAGTTACTGTAGCTCCTGCTGGTGGAATTGGAATCAGCAGATTTGGTGACATCAGCGTGACGCATGAAGATCTGCTGGCTTTGGTGCGAATTGAAGTTGCTGCTGGCAGACATCGCGCGTAGCGTGAGATTGAGCGAGGAAGCGACGCGTGTTAGTCAACATTTTGGAGCGTTGACTATTGAATTCAGCAGTTGCGCTTGTGTGTAACGTTCAGCAGATGGTTTGAGAAATTGTCGCGAGAGCTATCGATAGATATGATGGCGTAGGCGTGACGTATCCATTGCTGCTGGTAGCGATTGCGTTGTTTTGGTTGCTGCTGATCAGCAGGCGCGCTTATGTAAGAGCGTTAAGAAGCGGCGTCGTTTGTTTAAGTGAAAACGCTGCGTTTTGGAGCTTTGCGTTTAGAGATCAGCAGTTGGCAGCTTTGCTTACGTATATGAAATGACGTCGTTTGGATTAGTAGATGCGTCGTCGTTTTGAATGTTTTCTCGCGAACAGCAGATAGATTGAA
Organism: Dorcoceras hygrometricum; assembly: GCA_001598015.1. Taxonomy (NCBI): domain Eukaryota; kingdom Viridiplantae; phylum Streptophyta; class Magnoliopsida; order Lamiales; family Gesneriaceae; genus Dorcoceras; species Dorcoceras hygrometricum. The sequence goes on along the minus strand of KV010857.1, from coordinate 32,912 downwards.
TTGTAGAGAGAGCTGTTATCAGCTCTTGGTTGCTTTGGCTTGCGAGAGCTGTTGTCTGCTGATGGTTGCTACGGCGTCGTTTAGATAAGTTGGAACGGTGTCGTTTTGTAGCGTTTTCGTGCGATTGTTGTTTAGTCGTTGCTGTTGATTTTACGAAATGAAAAGGGAAGATTGCTGCTGATAGACTTCTGCTGATTTCTTCGATAGATCTTGGTGAATCAGCAGGCGAGGTTGAAGAGGTATTTATAGAAGTGTTGATCGACACTTAGAAATATTTTGAACCAGCCATATCTTATCTCTTCTTCTCCAAACCCTCGTCGAACTACTGTTCACCGTCACTTTCTATCGCGATTTGTCGTTGATTCCGACCTCCGTTTTTCGAGTTCTTGGTAGCGTTGGAAACCTCTTGAGAAGACCTTT
>KV010839.1:1023-12807 GCA_001598015.1 Dorcoceras hygrometricum | reverse complement strand
GTGTTTATTCGTTGTGAGCACGAGGCCTGACATTTGGTGTACATTAGCTAGGGTATCGCGACAGGGTAAGGTTACGAGAATATTTCTAAGTGTCGGGAAACAATAGCAAGACTACGGTCAAAAAGTCTTCTATATATACCACTTAAGTTTCCGAAATCTGATGAACAGTAACCACCGACATCTTTGGCTCAAAGCTAATACCCACTCAGATCTGATTAACACTCCAGATCTGGATCTTACGCTAACACAGTGCGCTATTACCAAACTACGTCGCAACACAAGTCAAATAACTAGTACACGCGTCTCTCAAAACGGCGTTGTACTGAAGTCCACTGTTCCTACTGGACACGTCATCCCTGTTAGAGTAGATGCCCAACTAGCCAACTTGTGGCGTGTGGGTTTTATAGACTCTTGTATGAAACGATCTTTATATATGATATTCGCATTTGTTTATGGCGTTCTTTATTTTCATTATGATTATAATGTTAACAATTGTGTTGGATAAAGACCTAGAATGCACCATAGTGTATGTTAGATGTGATAGTGGGTATGACGGCTATCATGAAACACATCTAATAGTCACTGTGCATTCTGAATACGTTCCTAGTCGATTGGGCCGTCAAAATGAGGATAAGGCCGCCCGAGCTTGAGACTAGCATCTGCGATGCGAAGTACCATGTTTCATTGGTAGGGAACATTGTGATGTTCTGAGCATGCAGATGGATAGTGACCTGGTGATCTATCGAACTACCCTCGTTCGGACTTTCCAAGTGGTTACCATTTGTCGAGTGGAAAAGTCTGAGGTCTTGGTTGTGCTGATTAGTCCTCACTAATTGAAACGTCATTGAGACTCTACATGATAGGCGTCTTACTTTGACCCGTTTGCCGACTCAGTTGGGGTCATTAGGCCGCGAGATTGGGTGAGATCCCGATGCATGTAGGAGTCGATGCTTCGTTGTCGAGGATTCACCGCTCGCTTTCATGCGTGGATATCCTATGCTATCTGAGGGGATAATAGTATATAAATATCTGGCCAGAGTACTGGATGTGTTTTAGGTAAATGGGTTTACCTAGTTACACTCGCGATGTCACTATTCGATCTCCAAGATGTATGCATAGCTATCGGATCTCTAGCGACTCTCGATTTACCAATGGTCGTTGATCTGATCGGGATATATTGAAAGGACCGTACTGTACGCTAACCACGACCAACTGGTCCTTGCATGAACTATCAGTGATACCTAGGGGATCATGGGGCGATGTTGCTAGACGCTCTTATCATGATCCGATGGGCAAGTCCGGAATTGTGATTCTGGAGCCATAATGGTTGTGGGCCCACGGCTAGCTGTATCCTTGAACCATTGAGGGTCACACAAGTACTAGATTCGTGATTCCCGCATGGATACTGAGCTCAATGTGTTGAGCACTTGAGGAGGATTTTAGGGAGTGCGACTTCCTAAAAGTCAACAGGGGTCAAATAGCGATTTCCCGCTGTTGAGGGGCAAAACTGTCATTTTGGACTAGGAATCTGAAAAATTGTTTTTCACATCATAATATTCTGTTTTGGAAACTGAGTCGATCGGTCCAATCTGATCGTCGATCGGAGTTATGATGAAACCGCAGTGATTTAAATGAACCGAATGTTCAAATGGACTTGGGCCTGACCCAAGTTCAATGGGCCGGTTCAAACCCATGATTAACTTATAATTATATGAGTTACATCTAGGGCTAATTAATCACACACTAACACAAAAACCTAGCCTCCATCACCCAAAAGGCGCCGCCCCCCTTCCTCCCTCTCGGCCGACCGCCGTGCGCCGCCCGAAGCGCCGCCGTGCTCCGCCGTCCGCCGTCCATAGGGTGATCGAACTTGTTCCGATCGTCTCTTCGAGGTGATTCCGTCCGTGGCAAATCCATCAAGTTTTCTAGTGCAGATTGATGGAGGAAGATTGAATCTGGTCGTGGACCTGATTGGAGGATCTACCGCCGCCTACCGTGAAGATCCAGTTTTCTTGTAAATCTGGTTGGAGCCAGGCGCCTAGATGCCAGCAAGGTAACTATCTATGAACACCCTATGTATGTTTGTAGATTGTTACTGATGTATTGAACGCTTTCCGGGGCTAATTTTGTTTTCCGCTGCGCCCCCGGGAAGTGGGATCCGGATCCGCCACCGTATGCCAACAATCCCGCTAACACCAAATCTGCTATCGCTAAACGGCGTCACATCGCCACTCAGATCTAAAAGACCAGATCTCACACAAGAGTTGACCAGTCAAAGCTAAAATCCCTGGACCACTCCGGTCTACCCCAAACCACAAACCGGGACTACAAATCGGACTTGTCCATGTATCACCACAACACGCTAATCCACATCTGGTTTCTTCCAAAACGGTGTCGCTTCGATACCCGCTAACAAAATTCATTAGCATGCCTCGAATAACGCGTGACTACCAGATATCACCATCAAATCTGAATGCGATCAACCAACACTGACCAACACTCAAATCTGAACATTTTCCCACAGAAGTTCTCTAAAAATCTAGAGCTGTTTCGAAGGCTTCTACTGACTCGATTATTTCACCAAGCATACCAGCCCAAAGCTGGCTCATCGTAGATCTGTTCAGACCAAATCTGGTCTATGCTAAACCCAATTAATTAACCTAATTAATCCAATAATATTTTGGGTCTCACACCAGATCAGCTCAGAGGAGAACAGATAGGATATGAAGATCAAAATAGCATCAACATAGAGTGGATCGTCTTAGAACAGAACAAGAGCAGCTTAGAGAAGAAGCGCCCAAACAACTTAGAGCAAAACAAAGAAGAACGAAATAGCTTAGAGTAAGAAAAACTTAGAGAAAGTTTCGTAGCGGATCAACTGAGAGACGATCAGCTGAAAGGAGATAAGCTGAGAGGCGCTTAGTTCAGAGGAATAAGAAGCAAGATTGAGATAAAGAGAATATCAGAGCAAGTATCAGACTAGAACAGCTCATAGCCATTCAGCTCAGAGCAAGTCAACTTAGACAAGAAAATCAATTTGAACACGAAACAGTTCACAATAATTTGATTCGACATGTCTAAATTAGGTTCAAAGCAAGTACAAAGAGCATTAAATGGCCTCACCTACCGATGTATGATGAAAGGACAACAAGGACACAATGTCAGAAACTTTACAGAAATTTTTCAACAACTAGGAGATTGTGTCCAACGGTAACATAAGACCAGAAGCCTTATATATGCGAGCTGAACTGATGAATAAAGGAGTGCATGATAGAACTAAACAAGAGGAGAAAAAAAGAGGGAAGAAAACAAGAGAGAAGAAGTCGACTATTAGATCAGAGGAGCTTAATCGTAAAAGTAAATTACTGAGCCTATTAGCTTTGAAGAAGCACTTTCCAGTGTGTGAGAAAACATTTGAGAGTTTATTCACTATAATATTTCTCACACACAGATTCATTCACATATATGAGATCCGAGAGCTGAATAGAATAGATGAGTAAATCACACCCCAAATCTACACAAATATGTCTTAAAACGAAAACGTAAAACTTAGTGTTTGTATTATTGAACAACAGAGACGTTGAACATGTTCTTAGTGATGGAGTTTACACAGCTGTGAGCTTATGTGTGCAGAAGAGTCTAGGAGTCTCATCTTTGGTCAGTGTGTCAGCCCCGGTGCTCTTAAAACCAAAATATCGCACAAAACATGCAGTTACAATGGAAGCTTAAAAAATGGATCAAAATTTTTCTTTCTTGGCCTGAACAAAATACTATTCAAAATACGATAATACTCAAAGTATAGAATTTGAACTCAAAATCTCCACAACCAAAAGCAAAACCATAAATGCATACAAAAATATCAGCTAATAATAATCTCCAATACAATCGTTCACACAAGGCATCCCATGGTAAACTGACTCAATTTGATATACATAACTGGGACTGAAAAAGGGCTCCACCAATCGACGCACCACTCGGTCCAGCTGATTTACCTGAAGAACCAACAAAGGCCAAACACAATACCAAATAAGACCCCAAAAAAGGAAAAACAACGAGGTCAAACCTCATTACGAAGAGCATTCATAAAACAGCAATCAGATAAGACATGCAATATCTCAAGACGTGCAATGCATGTAGGGTACAACGAAGACTCATCGGCTGACAAATAGCTCACAACAGACTCAGCTGTGAATAATAAAATCAGGAAATCAGTGGCCACAATGCAGGTGAGAGTATGGGAGCTACCTAGCCATCTCACGTGCAGTACCAGCAGCACAAAGTCTCAAAGCTCAACCCAACTGGTGGCGTTCAGCTTACTAAGGGGTGGGAGCTACCCACTGAACCTCAGGTAGACACAATCTTGCAGCGGGGAGTCGAGGGTACGGGAGCCAACCGACATCCATCATTTTATTTTAAATAAGCATTCTGGCACTAACCATCATCGGATAAAAATCAGGTATCAAAAGAAATTGGTTCAAGATGATATGCATGGATGCAAGACAATATCAGCCTACAAACAACACATAATAATCATACGTAAACAGAATAGAAAATAATCACATAGTATACGGCTAAGCAGACTCCGCTCACAGCCAACACATAATACACAACACGGCAAATCAGCACATACACAACAGTTCAATTCACATTGGAAATATTCTCATGCTTATATCAAAGCTGTTAATATAAGCGCAATCCGTACCTTAAGCAGATCTTGGCAAAATACTTCAGCACAGCCTACTACTAGTAGCAGAACGCACTCTCTGCTCTGCTCGACCAATAACTCAGGACGAACAACTCATGGCAAACCACAATGGAGGCTCTAATCTTCCAAGATACCTATGAAGTCAGCTCTGCTTAATCTTACACGGCTCACGGCCTAAATCCTCATAGCTCATAACAGCTACGTCTAACCAACAGAGCACTATCCAGCTCAAGGAAAACGCTAAAAACAAAAACTAACACCAGCTGAACATAGTCACCGAATGTTAGATAAAATTTATTAGTTTTGGTGATAACAAAATTAAGACAAGTTCTGAATTCAAAATTACTTCTGGACAATCAGCCGTTGCAATTAACAGCTTCGCATATTCAGATGCAAGTACTCAGCTATCGGACTGTTATTCAGATGTTAGTTATTGAGTAAGAAGTCAGATAATCGGATTGAGTTTTTCAGTTGTTAGCTATCAGATCTTGATATTCGGGATTGATTCAGATGTTGAGGTGAAGCACTTAGGTATCGGGTTATTATTTCAGATGTGATATCATTTCAGATGTTGAGTACAGTTATTTTGATATCAGTTATGATTTATTCAGATGTCAGAATATATGAGTAACGAGGAAATTATTTCAGTTGTTGAAGTATTTCAGCTGTTGGTTAGCATTCAGCTATCAGATAATCGGATTGAGTTTTTCAGTTGTTAGCTATCAGATCTTGATATTCGGGATTGATTCAGATGTTGAGGTGAAGCACTTAGGTATCGGGTTATTATTTCAGATGTGATATCATTTCAGATGTTGAGTACAGTTATTTTGATATCAGTTATGATTTATTCAGATGTCAGAATATATGAGTAACGAGGAAATTATTTCAGTTGTTGAAGTATTTCAGCTGTTGGTTAGCATTCAGCTATTGGATATCTCAGATTTTGAAGCTTTCAGTCGTTACAATCAGTTGTTACAAAGTATTCAGCAGTTGGGAATCTACTTCAGTAGTGAGTAATTTCAGACGTTGGCTACAGTTGCTTTTGACTCAGTTGTGACTATTTAGGAACTATTCAGACTATGGATTACTTGAGTAACGAAGCTAATATTTCAGCTGTTACAACATTCAGCTGTTGGCATATTTCAGCTGTTACAACATTCAGCTTTTGATATATTCAGCTGTGACAGTTATTCAGCAATGAAATAGTCGTCCTCTTCAAGAAAGAAATAACAGTATTAAAGGGAAAACTTTCACGCGCAAACGACGAATCTATTCAAGTGCTATCAATGTTTAAATTGGAAAGAATCAATGGTGAAGATTGAATTGACAATTGCCTGGAATTAGGAAACATGTCAGTGCTATTTGGTATAAATAGCTGGATTTTGAATTGAAGAAGCTCTCTTCGTCTCACCTTCACTCTGTTATTCAACGTTTCCATTACTCTCGAGCTTTTCATCAATCAATACTATCTTCAAAAGCTCACACAAGTTACTGGAAAGCATATATTGTAGAAATTATTAAAAGTCCAGTAACCCATCTCAAAGAACACCATCCTTGATCTTTACAGATATTACTTTCGAGATTTATAGCACTCAATAGATTTGTATTCTATTGTTATATTCATTCTTGAGTCTGTAACGAACTGGCTGTCTTAAAGCATTTCAAAAAATACTAAGTGTTGTATTCAGCAGCTGCGTCTGCGTGTTATTTGGTGTTGCTAGGAGTTCACCTGGAGCGAGGCTCGGTGACTGGGTGGTTACAGGAGCCTGTAAACATCAAACTCTTCTAGTGAAACCTTCCTGAAAAGGAAGAAGGGGAGACGTAGGATATTGATATCCGAACTTTCATAAACAAATCCTTGACCCTATACTTTTACTTTATCGCATTTATTTAAGCTTTAGCTATTCACTGATTGATTGGCTTATTTCCACACATTTATTGTTAGCCAAGAAATCAGCATTAAAACTGAGATACCTTAAATCTGGTAACTCGGGTTTAAGTTAAGCGGGCACTTGTAAAAATCGTTTTAAAGGTTTCGAAAATATTTAAAAATACCAAGGAGTTCATTCAACCACCCCTTCTGAACTCCTAGGCCTGTTTTTCGAGCCATATTGATCCTATCAGTTGGTATCAGAGCCTGCGCATCTCAGTTATTGAACAGTCTGTTGTTTGTGTTTATCATATTTTAAAATGTCTACTTCTCACAACAAAATTCCTATGTTTTCTAAGGAGGACTACGATGACTGGAAGATTCGCATGCAAGCGCATCTGGCTTCTCAGGATGATGACATGTGGTCAGTTATCACAGAAGGGCCGATGAAAATTATGAAGCCAAACTTGGCATTTGCTATATCTAATGGCGAGCCCCAGTATCTAGAGAAGAGCATACATGAGTACACCAACGAAGACAAAAATAAAGCAAATCTGGACAATGTGGCCAGGGACATTCTCTACAAGACACTGGACAAAAACATGTTCAGCAAGATAAAAACCTGTGCCACAGCAAAAGATATTTGGAAAAGCTGACACAAATATGTGAAGGAAACGATGAGACAAAAGAGAACAAGCTGACTGTCGCTTATCAGAAATATGAATCTATGAAGATGAAGGATGGAGAAACAATGACGGAGTTTGATGAGCGATTCAACGCCATGGTGATTGAATTGACTAGCTTGGGAAAAGAGTATAGCAACCGTGAGTTGGCTTTGAAGGTGATGAGAGCGTTGCCCAGGGAATGGGACGTTAAGACAATGGCCATGCGGGAGTCCAAGGATCTCAATAAGCTAGAGCTTCACGGTCTATTTTCAAACCTTAAAGCTTATGAGTTCGAGTTGGAAACAAGAGCAGAAGCTGGACCATCAACCTCTCAGTCGACCAAAGCGCTAGCAGTACAATATCTGAACAGTGCTCTCCAAAAACTAGCAAGACAGCTGATCAACTCAGCAATGAAGTCATGTCCCTCTTCGTTAAGAAGTTTGGGAAATACTTGAGAAGATCCTACAATCCTTCTACTCCTTATAATAATGTCCATAAAAATGATAAAGTTACAATTGATATGAACTGTTTTAATTGTGGACGTCCAGGGCACTTTGCAGCTGATTGCAATAGGCCAAAGAAGGAGGATAGATACAAAAGAGATGAAAAGAAGGAGGATCGATACAGAAGGGATGAGAATACAGATGAAAGATCCAAGGAAATATCAAAAGATAGGAGGATGAGGACAAGAGGTGATAAAAGACCCAGCCGCAAGAATGATCGCAAAGTACTTGTTGATGAGGAAAGCAATAGGAACTGGGCTGATACCGATTCAGATTCCTCATCCAGCAGTTCCTCATCCAGTGATAGTGAACAGGAGGAAGTTCACTGTCTCATGGCTGATCAAACTTCAGATGACGAGGTATTTGATTTTTCCAATATTGAATTTACACGAGAAGACCTTGTCAGTGCACTTAATGATATGGTCAAAGAGTACAGAAAGCTTTCTCACACATTCGAGGAAGTTAAAGCTGAAAACGCTGATTTGAAAAATAGCTCAGTAGAACCAAGTACTATTGAACTTGGTGAAGCTGACAGTTTACAAATCGAGTTGAATAAGCTGAAGGCTGAGAATGAATTGTTGAGATCAAAGTCCTGTGAGCTCGATTCTGAAATTGAAAAATTAAATTCGTTAATGAGCTCCTGGACCCAGTCTTCTATCTCTCTAGACAAGCTGTGTGAGATTCAGAAGCCAACGAATGATAGAACTGGCTTAGGTTTCAATACTGGTGAAAGCAGCTCTGGAGAGACTTGTACTCAATAAAATCTAGCACATGACAAGTTCAAAAAGATGAGCTTTGTCAAAGCTAGTGTGATACATGATCCATGTGAGTTGGTACAATATGATGACCAGATCTCGGAGCTTTTGAATAAGAAAGGAAAAGCTGGTATTGGCTATGACAGACCCGAGAGTTCTAAGTCTGGTTGGCTAAAGAACAGACTTGACAAGGAAAAGGCGACAGCTGGATCCAAGTCGTTTGTTCAGAACCAACAAAGATGTGGCTCTAAGAAGGTTAAGTCTGAATGGAAAAAGGTTAGGCCTCGTAGAGATCTGAATGGTCAAAATACCAAACCAAAGCTCAACAGATCTCACAGTACTTATGCACAGACCCTTATGGACTATCATACTGGGAAAGCTGTCAAAGTAATTCAAGTATGGGTCCCGAAAGGGGTAATCCTATCTGGACCCAAGTAAAATTGGGTACCAAAATCTGTTTGTATGATTGCAGGACAACATGTACAAAGCTGCTGATGAATCAACCATATGTACCTGGACAGCGGTTGTGCAAGACATAAAACCCAAAGCTGCTAACATATGTGACACCTCACAGAGGAGCAAAAATTGTGTTTGGTGATAACGCTCATGGTAACACTGTGGGTAAGGTTAAGCTTATCCACGGTAACATTTCAATATCTGATGTCTTAGTTGTTGATAACTTGCGTTATAATGTGATTAGCATTAGTCAGCTATGTGACAAAGGTTACATAGTTAATTTTCAAAAGCACACATGCACAGTTCAGAGTCCAGAATGACTGAATGTATTAGTAGGTAAAAGATCGGGGAATACCTACATTATCAATTGGTCAGAACCCATGGGATCTAAACAAATTTGCTTAGCAGCCAACTCTTCCAAGAGCTGGTTGTGGCATCAGCGAATGAACCATCTAAATTTTAAAACTCTTGCTCATTTGAGTCAGCATGAAAAGGTTTCTGGTCTGCCCAAAATCAATTTTTCAAAGGACAAGATCTGTGTCGCATGTCAACTTGGCAAACAAATCAAATCTACTTTTAAAAAGAAAGGCGATAAACGTTCTTCCCGAAGCTTAGAGCTTTTACATATGGATCTCTTTGGTCCTATTCTCACAACTAGCTTAGGGGGAACGAACTACACCCTTGTTGTTATTGATGATTTTACAAAATTTACTTGGGTGTTGTTTTTAAAGGCAAAATCTGATACCGCTGACCAGCTGATACGCCTTTTAAAACGTTTGAAAAATGAAAGATCTTGTACAGTCAATAGGATAAGAAGTGATCGTGTTACTGAATTTTTAAATCACAAATTAACTTCTTATCTAGAAGACATTGGGATAAAGCATGAGCTTTCAGCAGCTAGAACTCCTCAGCAGAACGGATTTGCTGAGAGGAGAAATCGTACTTTAAAAGAAGCTGCTAGATCTATGATTGTTTATTCTGGTATTTTACAAAAATTCTTGGCAGAAGCAGTTAACACAGCTTGCTACACTCAGAACAGATCTATGATTAATAAGTTTCACGGTAAAACCCAATATGAGATCTGGAGTGGCAAGAAACCTGATATTTCATATTTTAGGGTGTTTGGGTGTATATGCTTCATTCATAATAATGGTAAGAAACACCTAATAGCTTTTGATGCAAAATCTGATGCAGGTATATTCCTATGTTATTCAGCAGTGAGCAAGGCTTATCGAGTATTCAACAATAGGAGTCTAACTGTTGAAGAGTCAGCACACATTGTCTTTCATGAGACAAGTTTTAGATCCAATTCAGCTGCGAGCCTTAACGATCTATGTACACGTCTAGAATCATCCAGCATTGATGACTCAGATGATGACGTGTCACCACATAGACATTCAGCAGAGATGGAACCAGCACTGGACACACCGCGCAACAATGCACAACAAGATCTGACAGGTAATCCAAATCCAGTAGTCATCGATTTGACAAACGTTGACTCAACGCAGGATCAGATCTCTCCAAGTGTGCCTGCTGCTGGAGCTCAAGTGACGAATGCACAAGATGTTGCTCAAACAGATGCTGCTCAAACAGATGTTGCACAAACAGATCTTGCCACACATAGATCAACATCTGTCCAGTAGTCATCGATTTGACAAACGTTGACTCAACGCAGGATCAGATCTCTCCAAGTGTGCCTGCTGCTGGAGCTCAAGTGACGAATGCACAAGATGTTGCTCAAACAGATGCTGCTCAAACAGATGTTGCACAAACAGATCTTGCCACACATAGATCAACATCTGAAGCACCAGTTGCGAGTACTTCACACCAATTGGTATCTAGACCAACATCTGAGTCACAAGATGTGAACGCAAATTATCAGTTGGTGTCAGAAAATCCAGATGTGGCTATCCAGCAAGACATTCAAGCAGAACAGGAAGCAAACCCAATTGGACTTGATCTTCGGTGGAATAGAAATCATCCACCTGAGCAGGTCATAGGTATCATCGAATCTCCTGTTCGCACACGAAGCCAGCTATTGCATGATCATTTTGATTCAGCTTTCATCTCGCATATAGAACCTAAGCAAATAGATGAAGCCTTAGCAGACCCAAGCTGGGTAGAAGCTATGCAGGAGGAATTAAATCAGTTTAAGAGAAATAACGTATGGCAACTTGTACCTAGACCTTCAAATCATTCAGTTATAGGAACACGATGGGTCTTTAGGAACAAACTGAATGAAGATGGAATAGTAACGAGAAATATGTTGGGGATCCGGATCCGCCCCCCGGCGAGGCAGCGGAAGAACATAGAAATATAGCCGGGAAACGATCAATACGAAAAACAACAATGCAATAATCGTCATACATAGGGCGTTCAAAACGAATACCTTGCTGGCACTTGTGCCTGGCTCCAACCGGAATTACAAGAACCCGGCTCTTCTCGGTAGATTGCGGTAGATAATCGCCAATCCGGTCCACGACCAGAACCGATACTCCTTCGTCAGGCTGCACTAGAAACACTGACGAATTCTGCACGAACGGATTCTCCTCGCCGAGTTGGCCGGAAAACGAATTTCCGGCGCACGGCGGGCAGCGGCGGCGGCGTTTGGAGAAGGGAGGAAGGGGCGGCGGTACTTAGTGCTAGGGTTAGGTTAAGTTGTGAGAGTTATATTTAATCAAGTCTCTTAATACATTTAAATAGATTAAGTGTTGGAATTGGACCGGCCCAACGGGCCCCGGTCCAACAATGAACATTCAGTTCATCTCCACCACCGAGACTTCATCGTAACTCCGATCACCGATCAGATCGGACCGATCGAATCAGTTTC
>KV010828.1:323511-351864 GCA_001598015.1 Dorcoceras hygrometricum | reverse complement strand
CACGTGATTAATCCAAAATCAAATCAATTAATCACTAATCTAAATTCTCAATCCTCACAATCCAGCTCCTTACTGCCCATTACCTGCACTCAATGAAAACTAGTGAGCCAAAGGCTCAGCAGGTAAAATCTGGAATAGCAAAATCATGCAATAGAAACTGATACTGTAACTGGAATCTTAAAGCTGAATACATAAATGAATTCTGAATACGCTTTAGAATAAACAAGCGCAATATATAACTGAGAATTCTGATAGAAACTGAAAGCATAAAACATAATCAAATTCTGAAACATTTTCTTTAAACATTCTCTGGAGCTGTGATTAAAATCACACTTGCGCTCTTCTGAAATTATGACAACACTTTAAACATTTTGGTCCAATTCGTTTGATCAAACTCCTGATATCAGTCTCTAGCACTATGGCTCATGGTGAAGGGATATACAGATCCGTCGACCTATACACCTGATCCTTCCTCTATTGAAAGGGCACACGGTTCGTCAGTCGCGCACTCACCCTTCTTCTGGGGACCCTCTTTGTTGTCATAACTTAAAATATTTTCTAAAACATCGTTATGCTCTTTCTTTTCTTTCTAAAATATGTTTTCTTTCTCTCTTGTACGAATTACTGGTTTTCTCTTGTCTAATGATGTTCTGGAACTTCAAGGGATTTCTCTATAGAATTTACGAAGATGAAAACTGAATAAAAGCTCTCAAATCTTGTTCAATTGAATCGAATAATATTTTGAACTGAAGCGGAAATGAATAAGAAATCAAATTCTGAAATTTCATTATCTGTTGAAGAAAACGAAGAATGAACAGTAACTAGTTGCAATGAACAGTACCAGTCGCAAGACTAATACCAGCTGAAATGAACAGTACTTAGAAACGAATAGAGCAACTGCTGAATTATCACAATGAAAATGCAACTGCTGGTGAACAGTGAACTGCTGGAAATTTACTAGGAAATGAGTCTGCTGAATTTTGGAAGACAACGCAACTGCTGAATTCTAACACGGGAATGCAGCTGCTGAATTATTTCAATAGGAATGCACCTGCTGGTGTTAACAAAGAAATGCACTTGCTGGTTTTAGCAAAAGAAATGCACCTGCTGGTTTTAGCAAAAGAAATGCACCTGCTGGTGAACAGTGCACCATCTGGAATTTACGAAAGAAATACAACGACTGAAATATTTCAATAGGAATGCACCTGCTGATGTACAGTGCATCTGCTAATTTTATGAAAACATCGCAACTGCTGAATTCTAACAAAGGAATGCAGCTGCTGAATTAGTTCAATAGGAACGCACCTGCTGGTTGGCCTGATATTATTCGGGACCATGATTCTTGATTGGACTCTGTGTACCCACTAAGGAAACTTTCTTACTCGATTTCATCAGAGGGTGGTGAAATCGTTAAAATAGTGTGAGGGTAATTCATAAAACTAAATGACCTTGTTTTATGTCTTAGCGTTCTTCATAAATAGTCTGTAATGCATGTCTGTTTTTCTTTTCTGTATAAACTGCTATTATCATGTCTTCCATCAAAAATCCACTTACTGCTATACTGGATAGCAACAAGTTCACTGGTTTAAACTACCAAGATTGGCTTCAAAACCTCAAGATTGTCTTGGCTTCGGAGAAACTTCTCTACACGCTAGAGAAGACCCCTCCGAAGGAAGCCCCTGCCGATGCCAGTCCTGAGGAGCTGGCAAAGCTGGAAAAATGGTGGGACGATGAGCTTAAGGCACGATGCTATGTGATAGCATCAATGTCCAACAAAATGCAGCGGCGTTTTGAGAAGACGGTATATGCTGCTGACATACACCTTCATCTCAAGGAGCTGTATGGGGAGAACTCTCGGACTGAGAGGTTCACTACTGTCAAGGAGCTCATGAAGAGCCGCATGCACGAGGGGACTTCGGTCCGCGAGCATGGGGTCCGTATGATTGGGCTCGTTGAGAAGCTAGTGGGCCTTGATATCATGCTTCCACATGAGCTGTCTGTGGATCTGCTTCTCCTCTCCCTCTGTGGGGACTCCGGGTTGCTAATATCATCTTAAGGGGCGAATAAATATTAAGAATAATTTTATTCATCTAATTTAAGCAAGAAGAAAAAGAAGATACAATTATTTTTTTCGGTAGGGCGTGGGTGCGCTTAAATGATCCGAAAGTTTTCTCAACTTGATCTTCCTGCTATCAAAAGAAGTTGGATGATTTATAAATCTTTCATTCAACTCAAAATGCATCTATAAAAGGTAAACAACATCAGACACAATCTAAACATGCATTTAAACTTCAACCTCATTATTTAAGATACATGAAGTCTCAAACATAAACTAGTACTCAACGAGTAGAAAACATATACATAGTTTCTTGGTTTAGAGCATGTTTGACAACTTCATATAATACAAAACTATTGCTAAAACCCGAGTCACCACATGCTAATCTTCATCTTGATCTATCATGGTTGTCTCTGACTCGATCCTGCCCCACCTATTGCCATGCACACATACAAAAACACAGCAATAGCCGGATACTCTGGTGAGAATATAATTCCCAGTATAAACAACATAACATGCAATATATCATGAGCATGGATGCAATGCATGTGGAAGGAATAGGCTATCAAATCTTATAACAATAAATCTTGGTTCTTGGGATCCCGAGGAATAAATCTCAAACCAACCACCGACTCTCCCAATCGAGGTGGCGTCAAGTATCTCAATCCCCTGACTTTGGTGCAACCATAGTGATTCATTTAGCTCTGGAAGTAAATCTACATTCCGTGCCACTCAACTATAGCCCTCCAAACGTCATTTGCACTCTAGGCTATCCAGCCCTCTATGATTTTCAAGGTAGAGTTCAAGATGAATGCAACATAATCTTGATGCCTTTATTCTACAATCAATCAAGGCAATACATGCTAATCAAGCAAGTATAAACAAGTATATCACACAAAATCACTCAAGTAACACACAAGATCAGTAAGCATTCAAGTATGTGGTTTTAGGGAATTCAAGAATCGTATCTATCTCGAATGTTCTATCCCAACTTGATTGATGTCAATTTATACCTTTCAATATCGATTCTGAAAGTGCTTCAAATCTGAAACATAAATCAACAACAACAAGTTCATTCAAAATCTGCTCAAACACATATCAATTGCCAAGGGTAGAAATCACTACAAACCTTGATCACAACTTTACCGCTTCGAATTCTAAAGTTCTCGAGTTCGATGACCTTTAATTCAAATCTTAAAAGAAGTATAATATGATCAAAATCATAATTCAAACTCAATCCAATACACGGCTCAATCATTTGCCCCAAACTCATCAATTCTCGAACCGGCGACGTAACGGCTAAACATCGGTAACCCGAAATCTAAATATATCAAGATATCAATCAAATACAATCCATATCACAATCATATCATCACAATAACAGCATAAGGAATTAGAAATCGGCAGTACCAACAAGCTTCTTTTTCGACAATAGCTCAACAAATCATAACTAATTCAATCGCCGAATTTTCCTCGATCTGTCTTGGATATACAATCGTTGTCCACTCAAGCACATATATATACCATCATAATCTGATTCTATAAGCATCTCAAAATCAAAGCATAGTGGAACATAATAAAACTTATATCAGAACAAAGCCTTCGACGCGTGGATCGCAAATATACGATCGCTTCTAAATTCTGACGACCGGATGATGAAACATCGAAGCTTATAAAGTAACAAAAATGGGTGAAATTTATGTTGAATCTACTGCCTTATTTCGTGCAAAATAGAGGTGAATAGGTGAAATTAGATATATATATATAAGCCAAATTGCAGAGTAGTCCCTGAAAACTCCCGTAATTGCAATTCAGCCCCGGACAAGTGATTTAAATCAAATTTCAATCCTAATAATTCAAGAACATTGTATTTTAATTCCAACTTGAAATATTCTTGAATTAAATATTCTCTAATTGAAATTAACTGATCTCGGATTATTAAATCAAATAATCTCGGGCCTCACACCCTCCTTGCTGCGTTCGACCCCTTTGTGGTCAACTTCAACATGAACAAGCTGGAAGCCACCCTTGACGTAAACATGCTGGTGGTGTTCGAGGGGACCATAAAGAAGGACAAGCCCGTCCTCCTTATGGGCTCTTATTCCTCTGCAAATAAGGGGCTCAAACGCAATGGTAAGAAGCGTTCTGCCCCTGCAAAGGAGGGTAAGCCCGCCAAGAAGCCCAAGGCAAGGACCTCAAAGCCGAAAAAATCTGAGGATGTTTGCCACCACTGCCAAAAGCCTGGGCACTGGAGGAGGAACTGTAAGGATTACCTCGAGCAGTTGTGAACTGCAAAATGTATGTTCTACATTGAAATAAATATGTCTCTTAACTCGACTTCTTGGGTACTTGATGAGTTTCACTAAACTTCCTACCTTGTTTTGGGGCTATGCGCTCGAAACGACGGTGATGTTGTTGAACAATGTCCACACCAAAGCAGTGGATAAAACTCCATATGAGATATGGATGGGCAAGCCACCCAAGTACTCATACTTGAGGATTTGGGGATGTCCTGCTTACGTGAAGCAGACAGTGGGAGACAAGCTAGATAATAGATCCATCTTATGCTACTTCATTGGGTATCCAAATAATTCTATTGGATACTGCTTCTACTATCCCAATGAAACAAAATTGTTTGTTTCTAGAAATGCCACCTTTCTGGAAAGGGAATTTATAATTGATAGAAAAGGCAAGATAGTAGAACTCGAAGAGGTTCGAGAACCATCTGAAGTACCTAGTGAATCTTCCGCACCTCAAGAGCCAATGCTTGATACGGACACACCTAGGAGATCTGAAAGGGTTCCTAGGGCTCCTGTTAGATATGGTTTCCTCCTTGAAGATGATCAAAGCGATCAAACTATTGGATGTGATCCAAGAACTTTCAAGGAGGAAATTTCCGATGCTGATTCTAATTTATGGCTTGAATAAATGCAATCTGAGATTGACTCATTGCATTCAAACCAAGTTTTGACTCTTGTTAATCCTCCCGAAGGAATAATTGGGTGTAAATGGATATACAAGAGAAAACCTGGGCCTGATGGTAAGGTACTGACCTACAAGGCGCGACTAGTCGCGAAAGGTTACACTCAAAGACAAGGTGTTGACTATGATGAAACCTTCTCACCGGTCGCAATGTTCAAGTCAATTAGAATCCTACGAGCGATAGCCTCATGGCACGACTATGAGATATGTCAAATGGATGTGAAAACTGCGTTCCTTAATGGAAACATTAAGGAAGAGATCTATATGACACAGCGTGAAGGTTTGACATCTGTAGGAAGTGAGCATAAAGTATGCAAACTTCAGAGATCGATCTACGGTCTCAAACAAGCATCGAGAAGTTGGAACCTAAGATTTGATGAAACAATTAAAGAATTTGGTTTCATCAAGAATCCCAAGAAGCCATGTGTGTATAAGAAGGTAGTTAAAAATGTTGTTACATTTCTTGTACTTTATGTTGATGACATTTTACTCATTGGGAATGATGTAGGAATGCTGCAGTCAACTAAAGTATGGTTGTCTAGTAGATTCTCAATGAAGGACATGGGTGAAGCATTCTATATTCTGGGAATACAGATCTATAGGGATAGATCGAAAAGGATGCTCGGACTCACCCAAGCAACGTACATCGATACCATATTTAAGCGGTTCTCTATGGAAGAGTCCAAGAAAGGACACCTACCTATGTGCCACGGGGTCACTCTATCTAAGTCTATGTGTCCAAAGACTGATGAGGAGATAGAGAGTATGACACTTGTGCCATATGCCTCGGAAATAGGTAGTATTATGTATGGTATGGTATCAAC
Organism: Dorcoceras hygrometricum; assembly: GCA_001598015.1. Taxonomy (NCBI): domain Eukaryota; kingdom Viridiplantae; phylum Streptophyta; class Magnoliopsida; order Lamiales; family Gesneriaceae; genus Dorcoceras; species Dorcoceras hygrometricum. The sequence goes on along the minus strand of KV010828.1, from coordinate 346,002 downwards.
TAGACCAGATGTTGCATATGCTCTGAGTGTCACGAGCCGATACCAAGCCAACCCCGGCCAAATGCATTGTGTGAGACCTGGAAATCAATAATGAGATTAATTGCTGGATTAATCGGTGTTTAAATCAATTCCAGAAATCTTGGTATTTGAGCTTGAGATCTGTTTTGTGAGATCTGGTTTTGTGGTGAAAGCTGGTCGGTAGTGAAATCCAGCTGTAGCGCGTATTTGGTGGCGCAAGAGATCTAAAATTCGTCGTTTAGGTGAATTCTGGTAGCACGTTTTGTTGATCAGACGTTGTTTTAGCGTGTTTTGTATCGAGCGGGAAACGACAGCGTTTAGTTAAGTTGGTGCGACTCCGTTTTGGGTACCAGCTGCGAGAGATGTTAGCGTGTGCGTCGTCTGGTTGTTTGTTCGTTGAGAGCAGACGTCAACGCCAGTCAACTTTCCTGTAGCTTGCGTCTGGTTGTTTTGCGCGAGAGTTAGCGGCTGGATGACGTAGGATGTGCGACGTCGTCTTGGTTAACGCTAAGAAATCCAGACGCTGGGGTTATGCGACGCCGTTTGATTTAATTGGAACGCGACGTCTGGTACCAGCTTTTGGTTTGTAAGGTATCCAGCCGTTGGGCTATACGACGCCGTCTAAATTAGTTGGAATGCAGCGTTTTGATTATGGCGTCTGGTATATTTGCATCAGCTATTGGTTGTTATGCGACTGCTGGTTGGGATTTAAGTATGGCACTGCTGGTTTTGTCGGTGGACATTTTAACCAGATTTCAGCAGCTACGAGATGTATTTAAGGAAGAATTGGTCTTTGATTTTGAGTACCAGATCCCATACTTAGCGAAATATTCTCCCGATTGTCGATCTCTGTTTCTCGAACCCTAGTATTGTTCACCGTAAGTTTCTCCGGTGAATTCCCGTTGATTCCGGTCATCGTTTTTCACAATCAAGGTAGCGTTGGACTCCTCTCGAGAAGCTTTTTCATCCTATACCAGTCTTGGAGGCTGTGGTTGGCTAGTTGTGGAACGCGAATTTTTTGTACTGTTCCTGTGTTGCGTAGTTCTGGTAGAACTTCGTTTGTATTTGATAAGATCTTGTTCCTAGCCTTAAGTTAAACTTCCTGTTGAGTTGTTGAGTAGGATGATAGCTGGTTGGAGTGCGTGACTCCTAGCCGTGAGTTTCTGTTGACGGCCGTGACCTTTTGTGTATGCCTGAGATGGTTTTGTATGTATTTGCTTCGGCAGGTGTTGGAATTGAATCTCTCGGGCTTGTATTGTGGTGACTGTTGCACAGAAATATAAGGTACGGATTTGAGCTTGTTATAGCTTGGAAGTTGCGTGAGATATAATGTGAGGCTGCTGGGATGTTTCGGTGAACATGGCTGTGTATTGCTTGCTATGCATTTGTGTTATGCTAGCTGTTTTTAGGTGAATTGCATACACGCATTTGTTCATGCATATTTCAGATCCCTTGCTTTATATCTTGTTGTATTGCGCTGTTGTTTCTTATAGGATGCGAGGGCGAGCGGCAATACCGCACTCTCATCTCCCTGTTGGGATCTGTTAGCCACCATGCGTCGAGTGGTTAACTACCACAGTTCATGGGGGAGGCAACAACAGGTTGAGTTGTTGGATTCATATGGTATTCGGGTGTAGTGTCAAGGCGAGTGGCTTACCACACTTTGAACACACCTCGTGGCCACTGATTCGCTGCAGATCTATTGGAGCTATGTTTGAGTTCCTTGGCTCCCTTTTTCGGTTGAAGCCTTTAGTTTTTATCCGGTGTCTCATGTATAGCATCTGCATTTTATCTTATGCTTTCCTTTAGCTATTTCAGTTGCTCTCCGTACTGGGGTTTGACCCCATGTCCCTCTGGGGCTTGGTTGTTTTCCTTGTTGTGTTGTTTTTCAGAGAACCCAGGTTTTACAGCTGGTCGAGGGTTTAACCTAGCTGGAGGTGCCCCAAGAGGTGGTTAGAGTATCCCAGTTATGTATATAATTATATGCACTGGTATCACCGGGTGGGATGTCCCGAGTGTTGCTTAGATTATTGTAGCTGGCTGTTAGCCAGGGGATACCATTTTCCGTGCTGTTTGCTTTTATGTTGAAATCTTTGCTTGGTTGATTTTTGTAAACTGAGACTATTTTAAGTATTGTTGTATTTTAAATTATATTGTTTTAAACCGTCAGGCCCAAAACAAAAATTTTACCCACTTTTCATTAGCTTCCGCTTGTTTGTGCGTTTTTTATCTCTGTAGTGAGCACGAGGCCTGACATTTTTGGTATCAGAGCTTAAGCTGGGATAAGCTCGATTTCTTTGATCACACTTGAATCTAGGCACAGTGTCGTGTGTTGCATGTGCTTGACTATGTGACTTATGTGCTGTATATTGTTGCGATATCTATGTTGTATCTGTTTTGTGTTGCTTATCCTGTTGAGTGTATTCTTAGATTCCGCCTAGACATCGTGGTAGAGGTAGGGGCAGTTTGAGGAATCGACAGGATATAACGAGGATCAGCGTAGTGCTCGTAGTCGTAGCCGTGTTGGGCATGATGAGGAGGAGGAATTTGGTGACTTGCCTGCTCCTGTGGAGCGAATGGATGTTGTTATAGCGAGGTTTCAGCGGATGAACCCTCCGGTCTTTAATGGTGATGAGTCCAGTGAGGATGCAGATTCGTGGCTCCGGAACATTATTGGTCTTTTTGATCGGGTTCAGTATGATGATGATCTTCGGCTGAGTTTAGTGACCCTCTTGCTTAGGAAGGCGGCAGAGCGCTGGTGTGAGGCTCTCTGCTCATAATTAAGTCTCTAATCTCAATCAGTGGTTTATTAATTTAAACTAAACAAATTTATTAAATCTAATCTGGTTCGTATATAAGATAGTAAAAATTTCTTATTGTGTTTAACCAGCAGAAGCGAAGAAAGGTTCAGCTTGTACAACCAGCAGAAGCTTAAAGGATTCAGCTTGTATCGTAAACGTTATTCATTTATGAAAATACTTCATTGTCCTCGGTAGGTACAAGCTAAGTTTACTAGTACACGCTTGATTCTTATATACAAAACCCGACTTGAGCAACCTAAGAACAGCTATCCAAAAACATAAACTATCAGCTGGTAGTTATTCTTCCTGCTGCTGACCCATCGTCCAGGTAGTTACTCTCTCGCTACCCTTGGTTGCTCCCCACTAGTTTCTTCCTCCTGTTGTCATGCACACATACAAAACAAAACAACAGCCGGATAAAATCCGGTGAGAATCATCTCAGTATAATCAGCAAGCATGAATAATAGCAACAAAATGAATAACAGTGTATCAACTGTAAAACAAATGCAATGCAATGAATGATTCTGTTTCTCTTCTTCGATCTCAGAATTGATTCCATTTCAGTTCGATGCCATCAAGATTCGTATCCGATCTTGACATGAATATTCATCTATCGAAACCATCTCCGGCTTTGAAAATCAGGCCAACTCAGCCCTGGGCATTAGAATCAATTCAATTCTCTTCGTTATGCAATGTCATGCAAATATAAAAGATCCACTACCTGTGATGGATCGACACATACACAATTCAAGTTCTAAGTCAAGAACGGTAATCAAACATGTATGTGATTTCAGCGGGATAACTCAAGAAATATCATTCTCGAGTAATCTAATCCCTGACTCTTCTATCAAATTATACCTTCGTTCCTCTGTTTCCAATGTACTTCACTCAAATTCTGCTTCAACATTGTCTGAGAACTTCACAGAATCAAGTCCGATATCTGTCGTCAAGATGTTCTCAGTATTTCGAATTCAATCTTATTTATAGACAACGATCTCTGTTCTTCTGCAGCATTTCCAACGTGTTCAATTCGAATTCCACGTGTCATGCTGAGTATTTATCAACCGTTATAGGATAAACTCCACCGCTTCGATATAGGATAAACTCCCACCGCTTCGAATCCAGCTTCTTCGATCAGTAGGTAGAGCGTATCCACTGTTCTTCGTGGCATCAAGAAAGTCTCGCGACTGATGCTACTAATTCTCACGACTAGAAGCCGTAGCTCTATTTCGTTGGTGTAATATTCAGTCGCAACAAAACCAGCTTTCTCAATCAGCTGTCGCATAACAACCAGTCGGTGTATGAATCCAGTCGCAACAAGAATCCAGTCGACAATACAAACCAGCAGGTGTATAAGGAACTCTCGCTAAAATCAGCAGAAGAAATCAAATGTTGTACTCGAAATTACAATCTCGAAACGACACCGTTCCAACGAAACGAAACGACGCCGCAGCGTTTTACCAGCAGGCAACAATAGCTCTTGCAAAGAACCAGATGCTGGTTGTCGAATTCCCTTCAAAATCCATCAGCAGCTGGTTACGCAAAATTACTCAAAACGACGATGCGTCAACTAATCTAGATGACGCCGTACTAGATATTCCACATCGCTACCAACTACTGGTAAACCAGCAGGCATCCATCCTTCACAACGATTCGAAACCAGCAGTTGCACTTACCCAAACGACGTTGCTGCGCCTATAACAATCAGCAGATACAACAAATCATCGACTGATTTCAGATCCCTCGACTGGTCACTCATTCATGCAAAACGATATCGTATCGAGGTTCCTGTTCATAAGTCAAAACGATGTCGCATTGCTCTCTCGGCTGTAACCAAATTTCACATACTTGCATCGACTGACTTGCGTTTATTACCAAAACGACGACGTCGCACCTACGTCATCAAACCCATTCGACACATCAATAAACCCGCAGATACACAAAGAACTCTTGCTGCTGGTTATTACTTACTAATTCTCTTCTTAATTATCTCGGGCATTACATTTCTCCCCCTCTAAAATTCGAGTTCGTCCCCAAACTCATCAGCAATCGCTATATGCATATAGGACTCATGCAGTAACAAAACTTTGTATCAATGAACACATAAGCAGGAAAATTGCACAAATAGCAGTTACCTGCAAAAACCTCATCGTCCCCAAACTCATCAGCAATCGCTATATGCATATAGGACTCATGCAGTAACAAAACTTTGTATCAATGAACACATAAGCAGGAAAATTGCACAAATAGCAGTTACCTGCAAAAACCTCATCAGGAGCTGCTTGTGCTTGTTCTTCAGTCAAAGCAAACACTTTTGCTTGCTGTTTAGGAGGTTGACTTACTGTTTGGCTTCCTCCTTGTCTACCCTGCTGCTGATTCGGGGGTTGAAATGAATGTACAGAGGAGGCTTGCCTTTCTGGCATTGGCATTGTTCTCGCTGTTCCCGGATTCTGTGTATTCCCAGAATCAAGTTGAGGACAAATTCGTGCAAAATGTCCAGGTTGATTGAAATTATGGCAAAGACCAGACACTCCTCTACACTAATCTGTCGCATGTCTGCCTCCACACTTGGTAAAGTAATCACCAAATTCCTGTCCAGATCCCAGTTGTTTGAGTTCACTTGAACTGGAGGAGCTACTGGTACCTGAACGTTTAAATTGTTTTCCTAGTCCGGTAAAGAAATTTTTCTTTCCACTATTTCTGCTTCCAGCGTCAAATCGAGGGGGCGGTGGAATTTGAAATTCCCCTTGTGATGCTCTTGCGTCTGGTGGTACAAATTGCGATCTACGTTGCCTTAGCAATCCAGCTTCTGCACCTTTTGCACGATTCAACGCATCGGCAAAAGTATTTGGTCGACCAGTGTTCACCAAAGTAAACACGTCAGGATTCAGGCCATTGATAAACTTATCAGCTTGTGCTTCATCGCTGATAGCAACATGTGGAGCAAATTTAAGCAATATCTTCCAACCAGTTCTCACATTCTATCGCATTCTCTGTTCCTGCCAACGTTGGTGGTTTAAAAGACTGAAACCGTTTCAACAAAGTTTCCATTGGAGTAGCAGCTGCATTCAACATATCAGTCGATGTACTACCTTGCTCTGTCTGCCGGTTCGTTGTTCTTCGAGGAGGCATATCTAAGAATCAAACAGACGTGTTTAACATTTCTCATTAATCAAGAATAAGCTAGCCTCAGTCCCTCCTCTGATTAGCATACATGAATGTACTGCTGCTCAAGAGATCGAGTTCTGATTCCTACTTCACTCAATACATGCTATTAATCATTTCCAAAGCATGTAATTCTCATAACTCTTCGGTATATTCTTACCATTTATTCACAATAATCATGTGATATAAATTCAAAAGCAGTAAGACATATACCACACAAGCATGCAATCAAGTAATCACTCAGGAAAAACTCGATCTACCCCCCCCCCCCCACTCATCTAATTCAATGATCTTAATGATGTTGTAGGCTCTGATACCACCTGTTGTGAGGCTCTCTGCTCACAATTAAGTCTCTAATCTCAATCAGTGGGTTATTAATTTAAACTAAACAAGTTTATTAAATCTAATCTGGTTCGTATATAAGATAGTAAAAAAATTTTATTGTGTTTAACCAGCAGAAGCGAAGAAAGGTTCAGCTTGTACAACCAGCAGAAGCTTGAAGGATTCAGCTTGTATCGTAAACGTTATTCATTTATGAAAATACTTCATTGTCCTCGGTAGGTACAAGCTAAGTTTACTAGTACACGCTTGATTCTTATATACAAAACCCGACTTGAGCAACCTAAGAACAGCTATCCAAAAACATAAACTATCAGCTGGTAGTTATTATTCCTGCTGGTGACCCATCGTCTAGGTAGTTACTCTCTCGCTACCCTTGGTTGCTCCCCACTAGTTTCTTCCTCCTGTTGTCATGCACACATACAAAACAAAACAACATCCGGATAAACTCCGGTGAGAATCATCTCAGTATAATCAGCAGGCATGAATAATAGCAACAAAATGAATAACAATGTATCAACTGTAAAACAAATGCAATGCAATGAATGATTCTGTTTCTCTTCTTCGATCTCAGAATTGATTCCATTTCAGTTCGATGCCATCAAGATTCGTATCCGATCTTGACATGAATATTCATCTGTCGAAACCATCTCCGGCTTCGAAAATCAGGCCAACTCAGTCCTGGGCATTAGAATCAACTCAATTCTCTTCGTTATGCAATGTCATGCAAATATAAAAGATCCACTACCTGTGATGGATCGACACATACATAATTCAAGTTCTAAGTCAAGAACGGTAATCAAACATGTATGTGATTTCAGCGGGATAACTCAAGAAATATCATTCTCGAGTAATCTAATCCCTGACTCTTCTGTCAAATTATACCTTCGTTCCTCTGTTTCCAAAGTACTTCACTCAAATTCTGCTTCAACACTGTCTGAGAACTTCACAGAATCAAGTCCGATATCTGTCGTCAAGATGTTCTCAGTATTTCGAATTCAATATTATTTATAGACAACGATCTCTGTTCTTCTGCAGCATTTCCAACGTGTTCAATTCGAATTCCACGTGTCATGCTGAGTATTTATCAACCGTTATAGGATAAACTCCACCGCTTCGATATAGGATAAACTCCCACCGCTTTGAATCCAGCTTCTTCGATCAGTAGGTAGAGCGTATCCACTGTTCTTCGTGGTATCAAGAAAGTCTCGCGACTGATGCTACTAAGTCTCACGACTAGAAGCCGTAGCTCTATTTCGTTGGTGTAATATTCAGTCGCAACAAAACCAGCTTTCTCAATCAGCTGTCACATAACAACCAGTCGCTGTATGAATCCAGTCGCAACACGAATCCAGTCGACAATACAAACCAGCAGGTGTATAAGGAACTCTCGCTAAAATCAGCAGAAGAAATCAAATGTTGTACTCGAAATTACAATCTCGAAACGACACCATTCCAACGAAACGAAACGACGCCGCAGCGTTTTACCAGCAGGCAACAATAGCTCTTGCAAAGAACCAAATGCTGGTTGTCGAATTCCCTTCAAAATCCATCAGCAGCTGGTTACGCAAAATTACTCAAAACTACGACGTGTCAACTAATCTAGACGACGCGTACTAGATATGCCACATCGCTACCAACTGCTGGTAAACCAGCGACTGGTCACTCATTCATGCAAAACGATATCGTATCGAGGTTCCTGTTCATAAGTCAAAACGATGTCACATTGCTCTCTCGGCTGTAACCAAATTTCACATACTTGCATCGACTGACTTGCGTTTATTACCAAAACTACGACGTCGCACCTACGTCATCAAACCCAGTGGACACATCAATAAACCCGCAGATACACAAAGAACTCTTGCTGCTGGTTATTACTTACTAATTCTCTTCTTAATTATCTCGGGCATTACAGCTGGTGGCGAGGCGCTTCGAGTACCTTGTTGGAGACCGGTGTTGGGATCTCTTGGGGTAGTTTTTTCGAGACCTTCCGGCAGGAGTATGTACCCGAGTCTTATGTGAACTCCCCTGAGCGGGAGTTCGATCATCTGGAGCAGGGCTCCATGACGGTGAGGGAGTATGCACGTACGTTCTCTTCTTTGTTGGCATATGTTCCGCACGTTTCTGGCCGGGAGAGGGCCAAGAGGACCAGATTTCTAGAGGGCTTGAATGAGGAATTATATCAGATGGTGCTGACCAGCAAACCCAAGACGTATGCCTAGGCAGTTGATAGTGCCATTGATATTGAGGAAGGTTTGAGGAGCCGTCATGCTCGTAGGCAGTTGGTAGCGCAGGGTGGTCATCCTGCTGTTCAGGGAGCACAATCTTCGCAGTCCTCCCAGTCACCCCATCAGTCCCAGCAGCAGCAGCAGCAGTCGCAGGTGGCGCATCAATCTGGCCGTCAGAGGTTTCGACCCCACGGTCAATAGTTCAAGAAGAAGTCTGGTTCTGGCTCTTCTGGTTCAGGCAGCTCGAGTAGCAGTGGTTCTCGGGCTGAGTTTTGTGGTTTTTGCGGTGGAAAGCATCCTTCTACCCAGTGTGTTGGTGTTCAGGGCTCCTGCAACATTTGTGGTCAGTACGGGCATTTTGCTAGAGTGTGTCAGTCAGCTGGATCACAGCAGACCGCGGCCCAGCCTCAGGATCGTGGAGGTCAGTCTAGGGGTCGTTCCCCTCAGTTTCAGCCACCTAGGATTGGTGAGACTCCGTTCAGGCCGTTCTAGCAGCCTGGTCCATCGCGTTTCGGGCAGTCGTCTCAGCCTTTTTATTCTAGACCTCAGCATGCTCAGGCCAACGTCATGACTAGGGAGCAGGCCGAGGAGACGCCGAGTCGGGTGATCGCAGGTACTTGTCTCATTTTTTATTTTCCTACGCGTGTGTTGTTTGACACCGGTGCATCGCATTCGTTTATCTCTGATTCGTTTGTTGTTGATCATGGTTTGCATACCATCCCTTTGTACGATGCTTTTTCTGTTTCTACCCCTGGCGGTGTGAGCCTGTTTTCCCAGGAGGTTTTGTTAGATGGCGTGTTGCGGTTCAGTGAGCATGTGGTGTTGGCAAACTTGATCCGTTTGATGTTGTGGGATTTCGATTGTATAGTTGGGATGGACGTGTTGTCCAATTATAGGGCCTCCGTGGATTGCTTCCATGGGATTGTTCGTTTTAGGCCTTTGTCTGGCGAGAAGTGGGACTTCTACGGCCAGGATTCTCGATCGAAGATCCCCTTAGTTTCACCGATGGAGATGTTCAGCTTGCTTTCCTTAGGGAATGCGGGTTTTCTCATCCACGCTTTGGATGCGTCTTCTTCTTTTCGTGTGCATCTTAGTGACGTTCCCGTAGCGCGACACTTTCCCGATGTTTTTCCGGAGGAGATTCCTGGTTTTCCTCCGAGGAGGGAGATAGACTTCAGCATTGAGCTGGTGTCCGGCACAGCTCCGGATTCTCGTGCCCCGTATCGTCTGGAGCCTGCGGAGTTGACAAAACTCAAGGTGCAGTTGGACGATTTTCTGGAGAAAGGTTTCATTCGACCTAGTATGTCGCCGTGGAGAGCGCCCATTTTGTTTGTGAAGAAGAAGGATGGCTCAATGCGGATGTGCATTGACTTTCGCCAGCTGAACAAAGCGACAGTAAAGAACAAGTACTCGTTGCCGAGAATCGATGATCTGTTTGATCAGCTGCAAGGTTCTGTGGTGTACTCGAAGATCGACCTTCGTTCAGGGTATCATCAGCTGAGAGTGAGAGATCGGGATGTCGCGAAGACTGCTTTTCATACCAGGTACGGGCATTTCAAGTTTCTGGTTATGCCGTTTGGTTTGACAAATGCCCCAGTAGTTTTCATGGATCTGATGAACCGGATCTTCAGAGAGTTCATAGATCAGTTCGTGATTGTGTTTATTGACGACATCTTGGTATACTCAAAGACTCCTTTGGAGCATAATGAGCACTTGAGAATTGTCCTTCAGAGGTTGAGAGAACAGCAGTTGTATGCTAAATTCTCCAAGTGCGAGTTTTGGCTGGATCGCGTCATTTTCTTGGGACATGTTGTTTCAGCCGAGGGGATTTCGGTGGATCCCAGTAAGGTTGATGCTGTTCTAAACTGGGAGCGTCCCAGAAATGTTTCCGAGATTCGCAGTTTCTTGGGTCTGGCTGGCTATTACCGTCGTTTTATTGAAGGATTCTCTAGCATAGCAAAGCCGATGACTCAACTGGCGCAGAAGGATAAGCGGTTTGTGTGGACTGAGCAGTGCGAGAATGCCTTTCAACTGCTCAAGGAGAAGTTGACTACTGCACCTATGTTGGCTCTGCCGTCCGGATCAGGTGGTTTTGTTGTTTGTTCTGATGCTTCGCTCAATGGATTGGGTTGTGTGTTGATGCAGAATGGTCGAGTCATTGCGTATGCCTCGCAGCAGCTGAAACCGCACGAGACTCGTTATCCAGTCCATGACTTGGAGCTAGCAGCCGTGATCTTTGCACTGAAGATCTGGCCTCATTACCTGTCTGGCGAGCAATTTGTGGTGTACTCGGACCACAAGAGTTTGCAGTATCTGTTTTCACAGCCGGATTTGAACATGAGACAACGTCGTTGGATGGAGCTGCTAAAGGACTTTGATTGCGAGATCAAGTACCAGCCTGGGAAGTCGAACGTAGTGGCCGATGCTTTGAGCAGGAAGGCTAGTGAGATGCTTGCTTTGTTGTACATCTCTAAGGATCAGGAGCATCTTAACACTACTGGTTCGAGATTCTACCCGCTGAGGATTGTGTTGTGGTTTATTCTTTTCAAGTGGAGCCACAGATCGTTTCGACTATAAGAGCAGCTCAAATGACTGATCCTTCCATCCACGGGTTGAAGTTAAAGGTCAGGGCTGGGGAACTTGAGGATTACTCTGTTTCTTCGGATGGTTGCTTGAGGTTTCGTGGCAGGCTGGTTGTGCCTAACCTCATTGATTTGAAGGAGGAGATCCTTCGGAAAGCGCACTGCAGTAGACATAGTGTTCATCCTGGTGCATGGAAGATGTACCATGCGTTGAAGCCGCACTTCTGGTGGGCTGGCCTAAAGAGCGACGTTGCTGGATTCGTTGCTCGATTTTTGAACTGTCAGATGGTTAAGGCCGAGAGGATGAGACCAGGTGGTCTATTGCAGAGTTTGGAAGTGCCCCAATGGAATTGGGAGCACATAGCGATGGATTTTTCATGACGCATCTGCCTCGTTCCAGCAGAGGGTGCGATGCTATTTGGGTGGTTATAGACCGACTGTCGAAGTCTGCACATTTCATTCCCTATGGGATGACCTTCTCGTTGAAGAAAATGGCGAAACTGTACATGGATTTCGTGCTTAAACTTCATGATGTGCCTGTTTCGATCGTCTCAGTCCGAGATCCGAGGTTTACTTCCAGGTTTTGGAAGAGTCTTCAAACAGCTTTGGGTACCAGATTGGCTATGAGCACCGCGTATCACCCCCAGACAGATGGCCAATCTGAGAGAACTATCCAGACGTTGGAGGATATGTTACGAGCTGTTGTGATGGATTTTGGTGGTAGCTGGCAGGACGCGTTGTCTTTGGTGGAATTTTCATACAATAATAGCTATCAAGTGACGATTGGTATGGCGCCGTTTGAGGCCTTGTACGGCAGGAAGTGCAGATCGCCAGTATGTTGGGAAGAAGTGGGGGAGAAGCAGCTATCTGCCCCAGATTTTGTGCAGCAAATGAAGGATCATGTGGATCTAATTCGACAGCGGATGAAAGCTGCCAAGATCGCCAAGCCAGTTATGCGAATAAGAGGCGTCGACCTCTAGAGTTTCAAGTTGGTGATCAGGTTTTCCTTAAAGTTTCTCCATTTCGCAGTGTTATGCGCTTTGGACACAAGGGAAAGTTAGCCCCTCGTTACGTCGGATCGTATGAGATTGTTGAGAGGATTGACCCTTTAGCGTATCGGCTGCTGTTACCTCCTGAATTAGCTTCTCTACATGACGTCTTTCATGTTTCCATGTTGACGAAGTATGAGCCAGATCCGTCTCATGTGCTGAGAACTGACGAGGGGGAGCTAGATCAGACGTTGAGGTATCAGGAATATCCCTTGCAGATCCTAGGCAGAAAAGAGAAAAAATTGAGGAACAAAACCATCCCGTTGGTTATGGTGCAATGGAGCAAACATGGTAGGGAAGAAGCCACTTGGGAGCTGGAATAAAAGATGCAGCGCGAGTGGCCGCATCTGTTTGAGTAGCTGTTGAGCTAAATTTCCAGTAGCTGATAGTTTTTAGTTGTATTTCTTCCCTAGCTGTGTTAGTTGTTTGCTCAGTTATCTTGAACTCTTGGCCTGTGTTAGGCGAGTTTCTGTTTTGGCTTGCTGTTGTTGAGTTGTATTTCAGAATTGTTGATTGATTTCGAGGACGAAATCCTTTTAAGTGGGGGAGAAATGTGAGACATGGAAATCAATAATGAGATTAATTGCTGGATTAATCGATGTTTAAAGCAATTCCAGAAATCTTGGTATTTGAGCTTGAGATCTGTTTTGTGAGATCTGGTTTTGTGGTGAAAGCTGTTCGGTAGTGAAATCCAGCTATAGCGCGTATTTGGTGGCGCAAGAGATCTAAACGTCGTCGTTTAGGTGAAGTCTGGTAGCGTGTTTTGTTGATCAGACATTGTTTTAGCGTGTTTTGTATCGAGCGGGAAACGACAGCGTTTAGTTAAGTTGGTGCGACGCCGTTTCGGGTACCAGCTGCGAGAGATTTGTTAGCGTGTGCGTCGTCTGGTTGTTTGTTCGTTGAGAGCAGACGTCAACGCCAGTCAACTTTCCTGTAGCTTGCGTCTGGTTGTTTTACGCGAGAGTTAGGGGCTGGATGACGTAGGATGTGCGACGTCGTCTTGGTTAAAGCTAAGAAATCCAGACGCTGGGGTTATGCGACGCCGTTTGATTTAATTGGAACGCGACGTCTGGTACCAGCTTTTGGCTTGTAAGGAATCCAGCCGTTGGGCTATACGACTCCGTCTAAATTAGTTGGAACGCAGCGTTTTGATTATGGCGTCTGGTATATTTGCATCAGCTGTTGGTTGTTATGCGACTGCTGGTTGGGATTTTAGTATCGCCACTGCTGGTTTTGTCGATGGACATTTTAACCAGATTTCAGCAGCTGCGAAATGTATTTAAGGAAGAATTGGTCTTCGATTTTGAGTACCAGATCCCATACTTAGCGAAATTTTCTCCCGATTGTCGATCTCTGTTTCTCGAACCCTAGTACTGTTCATCGTGAGTTTCTTCGGCGAATTCCCGTTGATTCCGGTCATCGTTTTTCACAATCGAGGTAGCGTTGGACTCCTCTCTAGAAGCTCTTTCATCCTATACCAGTCTTGGAGGCTTTGGTTGGCTAGTTGTGGAACGCGAAGTTGCTGTCCTGTTCCTATGTTGCGTAGTTCAGGTAGAACTTCGTTTGTATTTGGAAATGTATTTAAGGAAGAATTGGTCTTCGATTTTGAGTACCAGATCCCATACTTAGCGAAATTTTCTCCCGATTGTCGATCTCTGTTTCTCGAACCCTAGTACTGTTCATCGTGAGTTTCTTCGGCGAATTCCCGTTGATTCCGGTCATCGTTTTTCACAATCGAGGTAGCGTTGGACTCCTCTCTAGAAGCTCTTTCATCCTATACCAGTCTTGGAGGCTTTGGTTGGCTAGTTGTGGAACGCGAAGTTGCTGTCCTGTTCCTATGTTGCGTAGTTCAGGTAGAACTTCGTTTGTATTTGATAAGATCTTGTTCCTAGCCTTAAGTTAAGCTTCCTATTAAGTTGTTGAGTAGGATGACAGCTGGTTGGAGTGCGTGACTCCCAGCCGTGAGTTTCTGTTGATGGCCGTGACCTTCTGTGTATGCCTGAGATGGTTTTGTATGTATTTTCTTCGGCAGGTGTTGGAATTGAATCTCTCGGGCTTGTATTGTGGTGACTGTTGCATAGAAATATAAGGTATGGATTTGAGCTTGTTATAGCTTGGAAGTTGCGTGAGATATAATGTGAGGCTGCTGGGATGTTTCGGTGAACATGGCTGTGTATTGCTTGCTATGCGTTTGTGTTATGCTAGCTGTTTTTAGGTGAATTGCATACACGCATTTGTTCACGCATATTTCAGATCCCTAGCTTTATATCTTGTTGTATTACGCTGTTGTTTCTTACAGGATGCGAGGACGAGCGGCAATACCGCACTCTCATCTCCCTGCTGGGATCTGTTAGCCACCATGCGCCGAGTGGTTAACTACCACAGTTCATGGGCGAGGCAACAGCAGGTTGAGTTGTTGGATGCATCTGGTATTCGGGTGTAGTTTCAAGGCGAGTGGCTCATTACCACACTTTGAACACACCCCGTGGCCACTGATTCGCTGCATATGTTGGTGCTATGTTTGAGTTCCTTGTCTCCCTTTTTCGGTTGAAGCCTTCAGTTGTTATCCGGTGTCTCATGCATAGCATCTGCATTTTATCTTATGCTTTCCTTTAGCTATTTCAGTTTCTCTCCGTACTGGGGTTTGACCCCATGTCCCTCTGGGTCTTGGTTGTTTTTCATGTTGTGTTGTTTTTCAGGGAACCCAGGTTTTACAGCTGGTCGAGGGTTTAACCCAGCTGGAGGCGCCCCAGGAGGTGGTTAGAGTATCCCAGTTATGTATATTAATTATATGCACTGGTATCACCGGGTGGGATGTCCCGGGTGATGCTTAGATTATTGTAGCTGGCTGTTAGCCAGGGGATACCATTTTCCGTGCTATTTGCTTTTATGTTGAAATCTTTGCTTGGTTGATTTTTGTAAACTGAGACTATTTTAAGTATTGTTGTATTTTAAATTATATTGTTTTAAACCGTCAGGCCAAAAGCAAAAATTTTACCCGCTTTTCATTAGCTTCCGCTTGTTTGTGCGTTGTTTATCTCTGTAGTGAGCACGAGGAACACATTGAAAGGCTGTGAAAGATATTCCTAAGTACTTACGAAGAACTAAGAATATGTTCATGGTCTATGGGGGTGGTGAACTAAAATTGGAAGGCTACACTGATTCTAGCTTCCAATGCGATGTGGACGATTCGAAGTAAACCTCTGGATTTGTATTCATGCTCAATGGTGGTGCTGTCTCTTGGAAGAGTTCCAAGTAAGACACCATTGCGGATTCAACCACTGAGGCTGAGTACATCGCAGCATCAGCTGCTGCTAAAAAATGGGTTTGGATAAGGAATTTTGTCCAAGAGTTGGGCGTAATCTCTGAAGGAGTTGGTCCAGTCCCGGTGTACTTTGACAACACAGGTGCCGTTGTGCAAGCAAAGGAACCTAGGTCTCACCAAAGATACAAACACATACTGAGGAAATACCACATAATCCGGGATATTTTGGCCAGAGGTGACATATCAGTTGAGAGAGTCGCCTCTGTAGACAACATTGCTGATCCACTTACGAATCCCTTGTCAGGACCGTTGTTTGAAAAACATCACGAAACAATGGGACTACGTCTGATGAGTAGTTGGATTTAGGGCAGTGGGAGATTGTTAGAGTAGGTGCCCAACTAGCCAACTTGTGGCGCGTGATTTCTTGTTGACTCTATGTAAAACGATCTTTATTTATGAAATTCGTATTCTTTTATGACATTCTTTATCTTCATTATGTTTATAATGCTAACAATTGTTGGATAAAGACCTTGAATGCACTATAGTGTATGTTAGATGTGATAGTGGATATGATGGCTATCATGAAACACATCTAATAGTCACTGTGTATTCTGAACATGTTCCTAGTCAATTGGGCCATCCAAAAGAGGGTAAGGGCCGCCCGATCTTGAGACTAGCATCGGTGATGTGAAGTACCACATTTCATTGGTAGGGAACATTGTGATGTTCTGAGCATGAAGATGGATAGTGACCTGGTGATCTATCGAACTACCATCGTTCGGACTTTCCAAGTGGTTACCATTTATCGAGTGGATTAAGTCCGAGTTCTTGGTTGTACAGAGTAGCCCTCATTACTCGAAACGTCATTGAGTCTCTACATGACAGGTGCCTCACTTTGACCCGTTTACCGACTCAGTTGGGGTCATCAGGTGGCGGGGTTGGGTGAGGTCCCGATTCATGTAGGAGTCGATGCTTCATTGTCGAGGATTCACCGCTCTGTTAGAGTAGATGCCCAACTAGCCAACTTGTGGCGTGTGGGTTTATAGACTCTTGTATATGACAATCTTTATATATGATATTCGCATTTATTATATGGCGTTCTTTACTTTCATTGTGTGTATAATGGTGATCTATCGAACTACCCTCGTTCGGATTTTCCAAGTGGTTACCATTTGTCGAGTTGATAAGTCCGAGGTCTTGGTTGTACTGATTAGTCCTCACGACTCGAAACGTCATTGAGACTCTACGTGATAGGCGTCTCACTTTGACCCGTTTGTCGACTCACTTGGGGTCATAAGGCGTCGGGATTGGGTGAGACCCCGATGCATGTAGGAGTCGATGCATCGTTGTCGAGGATTCACCGCTCGCAGACATGCGTGGATATCCTATGCTATCTGAGGGGATAATAGTGTATAAATCTCTGGCCAGAGTACTAGAAGTGTTTTAGGTAAATGTGTTTACCTAGTTACACTCGCGATGTCACTATTCGATCTCCAAGATGTATGCATAGCTATCGGATCTATAGCGACTCTCGATTTACCAATGGTAGTTGATATGATCGGGATATATGGATTGAAAGGACCGTACTGTACGCTAACCACGACCAACTGGTTCTTGCAAGCACTATCAGTGATACCTAGGGGATCATGGGGCGATGTTGCTAGACGCTTTACCATGATCCGATGGGCAAGTCCGGAATTGTGATTCCGGAGCCACAATGGTTGTGGGCCCACGGCTAGCTGTATCCCTGAACCATTGAGGGTCACACAAGTACTGGATTCGATATTCCCGCACGGATACTCAGCTCAATGTGTTTAGCATGCAAAGAGGATTTTGGGAGTGCAACTTCCTAAAAGGTCAACAGAGGTCAAATCGTGATTTGCCGATGTTGAAGGGAAAAACGGTCATTTTGCACTGGGGTTCTGAAAAATGGTTTTTCAGATCATAGTGTTCAGTTTTGGAAACTGAGTCGATCGGTCCGATCTGATCGGCGATCGGAGTTACGATGAAGTCTTGGTGATGGAGATGAACTGAATGTTCATCCGTTGGACCCGGGCCCGTTGGGCCGGTCCAAGTCCATGCTTAATTCTATTTAATTAAGCCTAAACCTAGACTTCAATACACAAGACTCTCATTAACCCTAAACCTAGAGATTAGCTCCGCCCCCTCTCTTCCTCAAGACCTCACGCCGCCGCCGCCGCCGCCGCTCGCCGGAAAGTTGTTTCCGGCCTAGTTTTTCGAGGAGAATCCGTTGGCGAGAAAATACTTCAGTCTTCTAGTGCAGGCTGATTGGAGGGAGATCGATTCTGGTCGTGGACCGGATTGGCGTTATCTACCGCAGTCTACCGTGAAGTGCCGCTTTCTTTACGAAACCGGTCGGAGCCAGGCACGAGTTGCCAGCAAGGTAGTGTTTTGAACACCCTATGAATGTCATATTGTATATTGTTTATCGTATTGATCGTCTCCCGGCACATGTTTTTTCTTCTTCCGCTGCCCTGCCGGGAGGCGCGATTCGGATCCCAACAGTGGTATCAGAGCCAGGTTTTCGGATCTGATCAATACCAATTGCCTTATTGTATCTAACATCTCTAAATTTCAGATTGAAAATCGAAAATTCGAAGCCAACCGTCGCTATCACCCGCCGCACACGTTGCGCGCCTCGACCGTGCATCCACCGCACACGTTGCGTGCCTTGGCCGTGCGCCCGCCGCACATGTTGCGCGCCTCGGCCGCGCGCCTGCCGTGCCGAGTACTTGGGTGGTTTGCCCATCTTTTTGGGCCTAAAATTGTTTTAAACCCAAAATTGATACATTTAAAATTAGTAAAATGTGATTTTAATTATGAAATATGATTTTGTGATAAAATATGATTTTGTTGATTAAAATTTGTTTTGTCGGCAAAATACGATTTTATTATAAAATACGATTTCGTAATTAGAATATGATTTTACAATAAATAATTAGATTATTTAATTATGCATGTTAATTAGATTAATTGCATGATTGGGGTGATCGAGAGTCGTGCCCAATGTGTTAGGTGTATGCAATAGGTTTTATTTGATTTCGGTTTTTAATATATTTGATTATCATTTAAAGTGGGCCTGTTTGTGGCCCGTTCCCACCCCTTGATAAATGTATCCCTTATTTGTCATAGTTAATTTAACTGTAAATTACTAGATTTAGTGGGAGGACATCCGAAGATGGTGGAGATGACGATCAAGATATTGAAGACCGAAGATCTGTAAAACCGGAAAGCATTGTAATAGGATTGCATTGCATATTGCATTACCCCTAGGATTGGACCCAGGTCCGTGGCTGGCCACCACGGACCGCATAGCTCTCGCGATCGATCATCCCAATGTTTACTTTATATATGTTGATATATAGTTTAATTGAATCCGCATGTTTGCATGTTTTAAATTAGATTTAAATATGC
Source organism: Dorcoceras hygrometricum (assembly GCA_001598015.1). Taxonomy (NCBI): domain Eukaryota; kingdom Viridiplantae; phylum Streptophyta; class Magnoliopsida; order Lamiales; family Gesneriaceae; genus Dorcoceras; species Dorcoceras hygrometricum. The sequence goes on along the minus strand of KV010828.1, from coordinate 327,120 downwards.
ATGAGACCAAAATGTTTTTCAAAATAAAATCCCTCGTTTTAAATTTGATTTAAAACTTATATCAAGATAAAAGTTTATTCGATAAACTAAAGGGTATTTAAAATTGTTTAAATTAACCCTACCTTCCATCAACAATGGGTGTACGTCGATGCTACCCGTATACATGGCCCGGCTCATATTATTGAGGGGTCATGTATGCGGGAAAGCTGTCCACGCCATTGACAATTGTTGTGAGTCGGTTGGAACTCCCTTTAACGTTGGCTCATATTATTGGGGACGTTAAGGGGACCGTCCTTCACGACTCAACATTGATGGGTCATCTTGACACGTGATAGTAAACGACGTCATATTATTGGGCCCTTACTGGACGTGTGGTGAATACATGGAGGTTGCACCGGTTGCAATTGGAAACTACCTTTTGGGGGTCATGGATTGCTGATATTATTTGGGTCCATGATCGCTTGATTGGGCTCCGTGTACCCACTAAAGAAACCTGTTTTCTCGATTTCATTAGAGGGTGGTGAAATCGTTAAAATAGTGGGAGGGTAATTCATAAAACTAAATGACCACGTTTTATGTCTTAGCTTATATCTTTATATAGTCAGTAATGCATGTCTGTTTTCTTTCAGTATAACTGCTATAAAATGGTTTCGATAAAAAATCCACTTGCTGCTATACTGGATAGCAACAGGTTCACTGGTCTTAACTATCAAGACTGGCTCCGCAACCTTAATCTTGTACTGGCTTCGGAGAAGCTCCTCTATACGATAGAGAAGTCGCCTCCTGAAGTAGAAAATCAATTAGGCAAAAGTATTAAAGCACTTCGATCTGATCGAGGTGGTGAATACTTAAGTGCTGAGTTTCAAGACTATCTGAACAAGAATGGGATTCTCTCACAGTGGACCCCTCCTACCACACCACAGCTCAATGGTGTAGCGGAGCGTCGTAATCGGACCTTGTTGGACATGGTTCGATCTATGATGAGCTTCACTGAACTTCCTACCTCGTTTTGGGGCTATGCACTCGAAAAAGCGGTAATGTTGTTAAACAATGTCCACACCAAGGCAGTGGATAAAACTCCGTATGAGATATGGATGGGCAAACCACCCAAGTACTCATTTATGAGGATTTGGGGATGTCCTGCTTACGTGAAGCAGACAGTGGGAGATAAGCTGGATACGAGATCCATCTTATGCTAATTCATTGGATATCCAAAGAATTCCATTGATACTACTTCTACTATCCCAGCGAAACAAAAGTGTTTGTTTTCAGGAATGCCACCTTTATGGAAAGGGAATTTCTACTTGATAGAAAGGGCAAAATAGTAGAACTCGAAGAGGTTCGAGAACCAACTGAAGTACCAGATGAGTCTCCTGCACCTACAGAGCCAGTACCAGAAATGGTCGCACCTAGGAGATCCGAAAGGATTCCTAGAGCTTCTGAGAGATATGGTTTTCTCCTTGAAGATGATCAAGGTGATCAATTTGTTGGATCTGATCCAAGAACTTTCAAGGAGGCAATCTCCGATGCTGATTCTAATTTGTGGCTTGAAGCAATGCAGTCTGAGTTTGACTCAATGCATGCTAACCAAGTTTGGACTCTTGTTAGCCCTCCCGAAGGAATTGTTCCTATTGGGTGCAAATGGGTGTACAAGAGGAAACTTGGGCCTGATGGTAAGGTAATGACCTACAAGGCACGACTGGTCGCGAAAGGTTACACTCAAAGGCAAGGTGTTGACTATGATGAAACCTTCTCGCCAGTCGCAATGTTCAAGTCAATTAGGATCCTGTTAGCCATAGCCGCATGGTACGACTATGAGATATGGCAAATAGATTTGAAAACTGCGTTCCTTAATGGAAACATTAAGGAAGAGATCTATATGATGCAGCCTAAGGGTTTCACATCTGTTGGAAGCGAGCATAAAGTATGCAAGCTTCAGAGATCGATCTACGGTCTCAAACAAGCATCGCGGAGTTGGAACCTGAGATTCGATGAAACAATTAAGGAATTTGGTTTCATCAAGAATCCCGAAGAGCCATGTGTCTACAAGAAGGTAGTTAAAAGTGCTGTGACGTTCCTCGTACTTTATGGTGATGACACTCTACTCATTGGGAATGATGTAGGAATGCTGCAGTCAACTAAAGTATGGTTGTCTAGCAGATTTTCGATGAAGGACATGGGTGAAGCATCCTATATTCTTGGAATACAGATCTATCGGGATAGATCTAAACGGATGCTCGGACTCACACAAGCTACCTACCTCGATACCATACTTAAGAGGTTCTCTATGGAAGAGTCCAAGAGAGGACACCTACCTATGAGCTACGGGGTCACTCTATCCAAGTCTATGTGTCCAAAGACTGATGAGGAGATAGAGAGTATGGCACGTGTACCATATGCCTCGGCAATAGGTAGTATTATGTATGGCATGATCTCGACTAGACCGGATGTCGCATATGCTCTGAGTGTCACGAGCCGCTACCAGGCCAACCCCGGCCAATTGCATTAGAAGGCTGTGAAGGATATTCTTAAGTACTTACGAAGGACTAAGAATATATTCATGGTCTATGGGGGTGGTGAACTCAAACTGGAAGGCTACACTGATTCTAGCTTGCAGTGTGACGTGGATGATTTGAAATCAACCTCTGGATTTGTATTCATGCTCAATGGTGGTGCTGTCTCTTGGAAGAGTTCCAAGCAAGACACCATCGCGGATTCAACCACTGAGGCTGAGTACATTGCAGCAACAGCTGCTGCTAAGGAGGCCGTTTGGATAAGTAATTTCGTCCAAGAGTTGGGCGTCATTCCTAATGGAGTTGGTCCAGTCCCGGTGTACTGCGACAACACGGGTGCCGTTGCGCAAGCAAAGGAGCCTAGATCTCACCAAAAATCCAAACACATACTGAGGAAATACCACATAATCCGGGATATTGTGGCTAGAGGTGACATAGCAGTTGAGAGAGTCGCCTCTGCGGACAACGTTGCTGATCCACTTACGAAGCCCTTGCCAGGACCCTTGTTTGAAAAATATCGCGAAACAATGGGACTGTGTCTGATGAGTAGTTGGCTTTAGGGCAAGTGGGAGATTGTTAGAGTAGATTCCCAACTAGCCAACTTGTGGCGTGTGGGTTTATAGACTCTTGTATATGACAATATTTATATATGATATTCGCATTTTTTATATGGAGTTCTTTACTTTCAATATGTGTATAATGATTTACAATTGCGTTGAGTAAAGACCTAGAATGCACTAAAGTGTATGTTAGATGTGATAGTGGGTACGACGGCTATCATGAAACACATCTAATAGTCACTGTGTATTCTGAACAAGTTCCTAGTCGATTGGGCCGTCAAAATGAGGATAAGGCCGCCCGAGTTCGAGACTAGTATCTGCGATGCGAAGTACCATGTTTCATTGGTAGGGAACATTGTGATGTTCTGAGCATGCAGATAGATAGTGACCTGGTGATCTATCAAACTACCCTCGTTCGGACTTTCCAAGTGGTTACCATTTGTCGAGTGGATAAGTCCGAGGTCTTGGTTGTACTGATTAGTCCTCACGACTCGAAACATCATTGAGACTCTACATGATAGGCATCTCAATTTGAC
>KV010828.1:309848-321172 GCA_001598015.1 Dorcoceras hygrometricum | reverse complement strand
ACTATCAGTGATACCTAGGGATCATGGGGCGATGTTGCTAGATGTTTTACCATGATCCGATGGGTTAGTCCAAAAATGTGGTTTCGGAGTCACAAATGTTGTGAGACCACGGCTAGCTGTATCCCTGAACCATTGAGCGTCACACAAGTACTGGTTTCTCAATTCCCGTACGGAAATTAAGCTCAATTTGTTGAGTATAGGAGGAGGAAGGATGGAAGTGCGACTTCCTAAATTAAGTAGGGTCAAAATTCAATTTTCCTAAGCTTGGGCTATTTTGACTATCCTTAAAGCTTACAGGGGCCAAACTGCTATTTTGGATTAGGTGGTCCGAAAAATTGTTTTCACATCATAATGCTCAGTTTTGTAAACTGTGTAGATCGGTCCGGTCTGATCGTCTATCGGGATTATGATGGAGCTACAGTGATGGACTTGAAACCAATGTGCGCCTTGGGCCTGGGCCCGACCCAAGCCCATTAAGCTGGTTTAAGCCCATGGAAAATCTATAAATAGGGGCCCTGGGTATTCATTTGAAACACACCAAAAGCTCCTCAGCTTATAATCTCTCCTCTCCTCCCCCCGTCGTCGTCGCCGTCGTCGCCACCACCTTCGCCGCAGCCCGCCGCCGTCGGAATTTGTTCCGACTGTTCCGGAGAGGAGATTCCGTTCGTGAAACTTTCGTCAGTTTTCTAGTGCAAACCGGTGAAGGAATTTAGATTCCGATCGTGGACCGGATTAGGAGGCCGATACAAATCAACCGTTGAAGTGCCAATTTCCTCGTGAAATTGGTCGGAGCCAGACGCCTAGACGCCAGCAAGGTATATTCTAAAACATCTATGAATGTTTTAATCAATTAAATAGGTGTATTGACCGTTCCCATGCTCCAAAATTTAATTCTTCCGCTGCGCCCCGGCAGCGGGATCTGGATCCGCCGCTACGCCAACAGGTTGCCCTTTCATATAGGGCTTCATTCCATAAAGACTGAATTCAGAAGTAGCTTGATCAAGCGCCAAAGGACCTAAGGAGAGCTTCTAAGCCATAAATCACAAAGAAAATATAGGTGAGATTTGGGTCTTTTTCCCAAGTCTGATGTTTACGAAAGAAACTTATGTTTAAATTCCTTCCTTTAAACTAAGTTATGTTAAGATATGAGAGTCTGTCTGCATTAAGTGATTTTGTTACTCTCAGATTTTACTTGTTGAGTCTCTAGGCTCATTAGTTTTTAAATGGTGCAGATGAGTCAGATCCGGGGCAGACGGGCAGCGGGAGCTGAACCAGCTGTGGTGTTGTGTTTATCAATGGCCAGTGTTTCCATGTCATAGATGTCATAGTTGTTGTTTTTGATCTTTGACAAATATGTATTAAGTCCATTACAACAACAGAGGAATCATATAGAATTCCAACAGTTGTAATATCGCACTTTTCAATTTATATCAAGTCCGTTAAATCACAAAGAAAATATAGGTGAGATTTGGGTCTTTTTCCCAAGTCTGATGTTTACGAAAGAAACTTATGTTTAAATTCCTTCCTTTAAACTAAGTTATGTTAAGATATGAGAGTCTGTCTGCATTAAGTGATTTTGTTACTCTCAGATTTTACTGTTTGAGTCTCTAGGCTCATTAGTTTTTAAATGGTGCAGATGAGTCAGATCCGGGGCAGACGGGCAGCGGGAGCTGAACCAGCTGTGGTGTTGTGTTTATCAATGGCCAGTGTTTCCATGTCATAGATGTCATAGTTGTTGTTTTTGATCTTTGACAAATATGTATTAAGTCCATTACAACAACAGAGGAATCATATAGAATTCCAACAGTTGTAATATCGCACTTTTCAATTTATATCAAGTCCGTTATCTAGAATTTGTTTTCGCTTATTGTTATTACTTGGCGCAAATTGTGTTTGCATTTCGAAATTTTATGTTGTAAGAAATACGGCTTACAATAATTATCTTTCAGCCCTTCTTTTCTTTGTTTATTTCAATTCACTTCAAATCTGTTGACCCCATGGGCGTGGGCGTCGCAAGTTGGTATCAGAGCATGGTCCTGACATAAACACACGCACTTCCGGTTGGAACAGATTTTGTCGACCGTTTCTCCGGAGCTGTGAGTTTTATTTTATGTTTCGGAGAATTTGTCTTTTTAATATAGTATGTCCTGATGAATATGTTATGGTGGATTACAGGCTATAGATTAAGATGTCTAGCAGAGGAAGAGGCAGGAGAAGTACCCCTTTGGAAGAAACTAGCCCCGACAGTAACAATAGCATTACTCAACTTATAAGGCTGTTGGTAGAACAATCGGGCAGAGGTAACGACCAGTCTTCTAGCAGTAGAGTACCAAGCCACGATGATCCACAGGAGAAGTTTCGAAGGCAGAAACCGAAGGAGTTTAGTGGTACTACGGATCCATTAGTTGCTGAGAGCTGGATCAAGACGATGGAGGTTATTTTTGAATATCTGCAGATGCTAGATTTGGATAGGGCTAGGTGCGCTATCTATATGTTGAGAGATGACGCTATGATTTGGTGGGAATGAGCTAAGCTATCTGTGGATTTGAAAAATCTTACTTGGGGAGATTTAAGCGAGTATTCTTTGAACAATACTTCACAGCAGACAAGAGGTCTAAAATGAAGAGAGAGTTTCTAACTTTGAGACCGTACAAGAGTATGTGCAGATGTTCGAAAGAGGATGTTATTTTGTACCTCTCATTGGTAATGACCTAGAGGAGAAGCTAAGCCACTTTGTGGAAGGGTTAAAGCCTATGTTCAAGATGAATGTTAGGCTATCTGTGCCTAAGACTTATAGAGAAGCAGTGGATAGAGCCCTGCGTATTGAGAGGTACTGGAAGGATGTGGCTGATGAGAGGCAACAGAAGAAACAGGCCTTCCAACAGAAAGATCCGAGGCCGTTTAAGAAGCAAAACAAGAACCAGCAATGACCTCAAGAGCAGAAACCGCTACTGATTCAACCCATTAGTGCAGTTCCTGCTATCAACAACAGGCATGTGTGTCCCAAGTGCCAGAGGACTCACCCTGGTCCATGCAGACTTGGAAAGAATGTCTGCTACAGATATGGGTTGCCAGGGAATATGATTAAGAACTGCCCAAAGACAAAACAACTGGTGACCAGTAGAGCCTTTGCGATGACAGCTGAGCAAGCCAAACCGGATTCAACAGTGGTTACAGGTAAGATCTTGATCGCTGGTATTCCCTCCATAGCATTGATAGATTCAGGAGCTACCCATTCTTTTATAGCAGCCAAGTTTGCTAAGAAGCTACCCATCAGACCCGACCGAGTAACTATAGGCTTTTGCATAACGGTACCCTCAGGAGAAGAGCTAGTATCCCATGATTTGTTTCGAGATTTAGAACTTAGGCTCCAAGGGCGCTTAGTCACTGTAGATTTGATTGTGCTATCGATGCCTGAGTTCGACATGATTTTGGGAATGGATTGGTTGACCAAGTATGGAGTAGTAATTAACTTTAAGTTCCAAACAGTAGTGGTTAACCCAACCATAGGAGACCCGTTTACGTTTGAGGCCAATCAGACTTGGAAGATTCCGTGTATTATATCAGCTCTTAAGGCTCAACACTGTTTGAGTAAAGGAGGGTTAGGATTCTTAGCAAGCCTAACATCCTTATCTGCGATTAGTAAACCCCAAATTTCAGATGTGGAGGTAGTGAACGAGTTTCCCGAGGTTTATCCAGAGGATATACATGGACTACCACCAGATAGAGAGTTGGAGTTCTCCATCGATCTAGTACCAGGAGCAGCATCTGTATCCAGACCATCCTATCTCCTAGCTCCATCAGAGATGAAGGAATTAAAGGAACATATACAAGATCTATTGGACAAGGGATTTATTAGACCCAACACGTCACCCTGCCCCTGTTATTTTTGTTAAGAAGAAAGATGGGAGTCTGAGGTTATGTATGGATTACCGAGAGCTGAATAAGTTGACCATTAAACATAAATATCCCCTTTCTAGGATTGAGGATCTGTTTGACCAGTTGAAGGGATCAATAGTATTTTCTAAGATCGACTTAAGATCCGGTTACCATCAGCTGAAGATTAAGCCAGCTGACATCTATAAGACGGCCTTTAGAACCCGCTATTGGCCATTATGAGTTTCTAGTAATGCCCTTTGGACTTACAAATGCACCATCGGATTTTATGGACTTGATGAATAGAGTTTTTCGACCATTTTTGGATCAGTTCATAGTTGTGTTCATAGATGACATCTTAGTGTACTCTAAGACCAGATCTGAGCATGCCGACCATCTGAAGACAGTGCTTCAAGTTTTGAAGAGAAAGCGATTATTTGCCAAGTTTAGTAAGTGTGATTTTTGGTTGGATAAAGTTGCGTTCTTAGGTCATATTATATCTAAGGATGGATTGGAAGTTGACCCAGCCAAGGTGGAAGCTGTACGTGAGTGGCCAGTACCTAAATCTGTTTTAGAAGTCAGGAGTTTCTTGGGTTAGGATGGATATTACAGGCGATTCATTCAAGGGTTTTCGAAAATAGCAGTCCCTTTAACCTCGCTAACAAGAAAACAGGTTAAATATGATTGGACATCAGATTGTCAACTCAATTTTGATAAGTTAAAACAAGCTTTGATAGAAGCTCTTGTGCTAACCATGCCGTCTGATCAAGGAAAGTTTATCATCTATACAGATGCGTCCAAGTTAGGTTTAGGTGCTGTATTGATGCAGGACCGTAGAGTAATTCATATGCCTCCAGAAAACTGAAGGATCATGAGAAGAATTATCCCACGCCAGAATTAGAGCTGGCAGTAGTAGTCTTTGCCTTGAAAATCTGGAGACATTACCTTTATGGGGAGAAGTGTGAAATATTCACAGATCATAAGGGTCTCAAGTACTTTTTCACCCAAAAGGAACTCAATATGAGGCAGAGGATATGGCTAGATCTGGTGAAGGATTACGATTGTACAATCAACTATCACCCAGGAAAGACCAATGTAGTAGCGGATGCTCTAAGTAGGAAATCTGTTGGATAGCCCAGCTCCAAGTCCAGACCATTGGCATATGATATTGAGAAGTTTGGATTAGAATTAATGCCCAGTGGTAGTACGATGATCATGGAAAATCTCAATATTCGATCGAATCTGATAGACCAGATCCAAGAGGGACAGTTGAAAGATGAGCAGCTTCAGAAGTGGGTTAAGCAAGATAGATAGAGGTAGCAATCTCTATTTATCAGAAGAAGGAATAATAAGATTTCATGGCCGGATGTGGGTGCCCCAAGTATACACCCTGAGATCAACTCTGATGGAAGAACCCATACATCCCCATACTCTGTGCATCCAGGGAGTACTAAGATGTATAAGGACCTCCAGAAGCTGTATTGGTGGACAGGAATGAAAAGAGACATATCCAGATTTGTCTTTGAATGTTTGACATGCCAATTGGTGAAAGCTGAACACCAAAGGCCCGCGGGAATGTTGAAGCCCCTCCCCTATTCCAGAATGGAAATGGGAATGTATTGCTATGGATTTTGTGACTGGTTTACCCAGGACTGTTCAAGGATATAATTCTATTTGGGTTATAGTAGATAGGCTCACTAAGTCAGCTCACTTCTTACCAGTAAAGACAACATATGATGTGAGTAGATACGCAGATCTATATGTAAAGAAAATAGGTGAGGTTTCATGGTGCTCCAGTTTCGATTGTATCTGATAGAGATCCGAAGTTTACGTCAGCTTTCTGGAAGAGTTTGCATAGAGCTTGGTACGAAACTGACATATGATGTGAGTAGATACGCAGATCTATATGTAAAAGAAAATAGGTGAGGTTTCATGGTGCTCCAGTTTCGATTGTATCTGATAGAGATCCGAAGTTTACGTCAGCTTTCTGGAAGAGTTTGCATAGAGCTTTGGGTACGAAACTGACTTTTAGCACAACCTTTCACCCCTAGACAGATGGACAATCTGAAAGGGTGATTCAGATTTTAGAATATTTACTCTGAGCTTGTATTGTGGATTTTTCAGAGAGCTGGGATTCAAAGCTACCGTTGGTAGAATTTGCGTACAACAACAGTTTCCAAGCTTCTATCCAGATGGCCCCACACAAAGCTCTCTATGGCCGCAAATGTAGAACGCCTCTTCATTGGGATGAGGTAGGAGAACAAGCTGGGTTAGGACCAGATGTGGTGGAACAAACAGCTGCGGCTGTTAGACAGATTCGAGAGCGGATGAGAGCAACGCAAAGTAGACAAAAGAATTATGCAGATAATAGACGAAGAGAGATGAGTTTTGAAGTTGGTGACCATGTGTTTTTTAGAGTAGCACCGATGAAGGGAGTAATGCGTTTTGGGAAGAAAGGAAAGTTGAGACCAAGATATATTGGACCTTATGAGATTTTGGAACGAGTAGGAACGTTGGCGTATCTTCTAACATTGCCACCGCATCTATCTGCAATGCATAGTGTTTTCCATGTGTCAGCTTTGAGGAAATATATTCCCAACCCGGCACGTATTGAGCCATGAGCCAATTCAATTAGCACCAGATCTGAGTTACGAAGAGAGACCCGAGAGGATTCTTCTTCGAGATATTATGAAGTTGAGGAACCATAGTATTCCTATGGTTAAGGTACAATGGTCTAACCAATCAGAACGAGAAGCTATGTGGTAGACCGAAGCTGATATACTTAGTCTCTACCCAGATTTGTTTTGTAAGATAAATTTCGAGGACAAAATTTCAATAAGGAGGGTAGAGTTGTAGCGCCCCAAAATCCATAGGACCACATTTATGAACCCTTTTTATTTAAGGGCCATGTTGATATTTCCAGATTTCAGCTTTAAGTTCAGTTTTAATGTTTTAAAAGCTGATTTCAGATTTGAGATACGACGCAGAGGGTTCGAAGCAGACTCCGCCCCAAGCACAAGACGCGAGCAGATTTCAGATTTCATGCGAAAATGATTTTAATGAGCAACTTGCTTTCTTATAAAATCTTGTGGCATATTTATAAATTTAAAATAGTGAATGGGAGCTTTTAACAAATCTTTTGAAAGGACAAACAGTTGGTAGGATATCCCATGCCTACTCGAGTATTTTCACCTGCTACAAATCCCTCACCCATAAATTATTGATTTCATAAAACAAAGCTCATTTTACTGCAAAGAATTCTCTTTCGTTCTCTCAAATATTTCGAAGGAGCTCGTCGTTTATTGTTTGAGGAGGATTTCTGCAGGACCAGCTGTCTTCGTGTTTCTAGTGTCAAGGCAAGTAAAAGCTGCGATACACCATTTAAAGTATATATTGTTTTCCTCGGTACTGTTTGATTGCCTGTTTATGTTAAAGATATAGCAATGTTCAACATGTTTATGGAAGCGAAAGTTCGGGTTCAGAGAGTCGTTCCAGTTTCAAAACTTTCAAATGTGTATTAGTATGATGGAAGTCGATTTTGAAACCACTGAGCTTTACAGATTCAAGTTAATATGAGAACATGTAGTTCCTACTAGTGAATGACGGCGTCTGGAATTGACTCCGAGAAATCGGCGATACTGGTCGGATCGGGAATCAGTTTCGGTTAGACAGGCGGAGCTGGTATCTTGGCAGTCGTTCGTGATGTTGCAGCACTAGTTCCTTAGCCAAATTTGTTTTCTTACGCTAACGGCAGAATTCTGTATTCAGATTTGAGAATCTACAGTCGAATCTGAAATTCCATGTCATATTCGTTTTCAGAAATCAACTCTGTCTCCCTCCTAAGCACTATTGCTACCGTCGCATCTGTTTACTTCGCTAGCGATGCTTATAGTCACATCTTATTTATGCTAGCGCTACTATATATATAGTCAAATCTGATCAAGCTAACGATACTGTTCCTTACTCACATCTATTTTAACGTTAGCGATATAACTTCCATAGTCACATCTGTTTCTACGACTAGGATCTGTTTTATACCCGAACACTATTTGGTTAGCCGAATCTGATTCCACTTCAGATATAAGTACCCAGTAGTCGAATCTGATACTCAGTGAGATTTAAAAAAAAGAACAAATTTAAACAAAAGTGAACCTCAATGATTTCCAAATCCGATTTCAATCAGATATGAGTTTAAAGGAAGAAATGTTTAGTTTTAAATGATTTATGGCGTAGATAACAGACGGTATTAAATGAAGGATGAGCAGCTATCAAGACAGTTGCCCCTTCATAAAGGAGAGGGTGAGCAGTCGTCGAGTGTGTCGGTTGCCCCTTCATATAGGGCTTCATGCCATAAACACTAAATTCAGAAGTAGCTTGATCAAGCGCCAAAGGACCTAAGGAGAGCTTCTAAGCCATAAATCACAAAGAAAATATAGATGAGATTTGGGTATTTTTCCCAAGTCTGATGTTTACGAAAGAAGCTTATGTTTAAATGACTTACTTTAAACTAAGTTATGTTAAGATATGAGATGTCTGTCTGCATTAAGTGATTTTGTTACTCTCAGATTTTACTTGTTGAGCCTCTAGGCTCATTAGCTTTTAAATGGTGCATGTGAGTCAGATCCGGGGCAGACGGGTAGCGGGAGCTGAACCAGCTGTGGTGTTGTGTTTATCAATGGCCAGCGTTTCCATGTCATAGATGTCATAGTTGTTGTTTTTTATCTTTGAAAAATCTGTATTAGATCCATTACAACAACAGAGGATTCATATAGAATTCCAGCAGTTGTAATATCGCACTTTGCAATTTATATCAAGTCCGTTATCTAGAATCTGTTTCCGCTTATTGTTATTACTTGGCGCCAACTGTGTTTGCATTTCGAATTTTTATGTTACAAGAAATACGGCTTACAATAATTATCTTTCAGCCCTTCTTTTCTTTGTTTATTTCAATTCACTTGAAATCTATTGACCCCATGGGCGTGGGCGTCGCACCGCAGGTTTTATTCTATTCTTGCATATTTTTCGCATGTTTCTGGCCATGAGAGTGCAAAGAGGAACAAGTTTTTGGAGGGGCTGAATGAGGATTTGTATTCTTTGGTGCTGGCGAGTTCACCGGCAAGCTATGCGGAGGCGATGGACAGGGCTAAGACATCGAGGAAGGGTTGCAAAACCGTAGGTCTCGTGTTAGGCCGCAAGTTGAGCAAGGTAACCATTCCAATGTCCCAGTGGTGCAACCTTCCCAGAATGCTCAGTCATGTTAGAGTAGATGCCCAACTAGCCAACTTGTGGCGTGTGGGTTTTATAGACTCTTGTATATGATAATCTTTATTTATGAAATACGCATTTATTTATGGCATTCTTTATTTTTGTTATGCTATATAATGTTAACAATTGTATTGGATAAAGACCTAGAATGCACCATAGTGTATGTTAGATGTGATAGTGGATATGATGGCTATCATGAAACACATCTAATAGTCACTGTGTATTCTGAATTCGTTCCTAGTCGATTGGGCCGTCAAAATGAGGATAAGGCCGCCCGAGCTTGATACTAGCATCTGCGATGTGAAGTACCATGTTTCATTGGTAGGGAACATTGTGATGTTCTGAGCATGCAGACGGATAGTGACCTGGTGATCTATCGAACTACCCTCGTTCGGACTTTCCAAGTGGTTATCATTTGTCGAGTGGATAAGTCCGAGGTCTTGGTTGTACTGATTAGTCCTCACTACTCGAAACGTCATTGAGACTCTACATGATAGGTGCCTCACTTTGACCCGTTTACCGACTCCCTTGGGGTCATTAGGTGGCGGGATTGGGTGAGGTACCGATGCATGTAGGAGTCGATGCTTCGTTGTCGAGGATTCACCGCTCGCTTTCATGCGTGGATATCCTATGTTATCTGAGGAGACAATAGTGTGATAAATCTCTGGCCAGAGTAATGGATGTGTTTTAGGTAAATGAGTTTGCCTAGTAACACTCGTGATGTCACTGTTCGATCTCCAAGATGTATGCATAGCTATCGGATCTCTAGCGACTCTCGATTTACCAATGGTCGTTGATCTGATCGGGATATATGTGTTGAAAGGACCGTACTGTACGCTAACCACGACCAACCGGTTCTTGCAGGCACTATCAGTGATACCTAGGGGATCATGGGGCGATGTTGCTAGGCGCTTTACCATGATCCGATGGGCAAGTCCGGAATTGTGATTTCAGAGTCACAATGGTTGTGGGCCCACGGCTAGCTGTATCCCTGAACCATTGAGGGTCACACAAGTACTGGATTCATGATTCCCGCACGGAAATTGGGCTCAATGTGTTGAGCGTAGGAGGAGAACTTTAGGGAGTGCGACTTCCTAAAAGTCAACAGGGGTCATATTGCGATTTCCCAAAGTTGAGGGGCTAAACTGTAATTTTGGACTAGGTGGTCTGAAAAAATGTTTTCGCATCATAATATTCAGTTTTGGAAACTGAGTCGATCAGTCCGATCTGATCGTCGATCGGAATTGTGATGAAGCCACGGTGGTCGGTTGAAACGAATGTTCACATGGACCTGGGCCCTCCCCAGGCCCATTGGACTAGTTGAAGCCCATCATTGGTCTACTTATGCTAGACCTAGGGCTACACATCAAACACTTGAACCCTAGCCTCCACCACATATAGGCGCCGCCCCCTCCTCCCTCTCTTGGCCGACCACCGTGTGCCGCCCACGCGCCGCCGCGCTCCACCGTCCGCCGCCTCTTGCCGTGATCGGACTTGTTCCGATCAGCTTTTCGAGGAGTTTCCGTCCGTGCCAAATTCGTCAGGCCTTATAGTGCAGGTTGACGAAGGAATCGTATTTCCGATCGTGGACCTGATTAGACGATCTACCACCGCCTACCTTTTGAAGTGCCGGTTTCCCTGTGAAACTGGTCGGAGCCAGGCACCTAGACGCCAGCAAGGTAACAATCGATAAACGCAGTATGAATGGTTTATTGATTATTTGTAATGTATTGAATGTATCTCGGGGCAAAATTTTAACTTCCACTGCGCCCCCGGGAAACGGGATCCGGATCCGCCATTGTCGCCCACAGTGGTATCAGAGCATAGGCCCGGATCCTTCAATACATGTATATGCCTTATTGCATCTGAATTTTGAAATTTCAGAATCAGAACAAAAAAAAATTATGGCTGCCGGCGGCGCCGCAATCGGCGACGCCCCCGCACGCGCTGTTCACGCACCATCGCGCGGTGGCCATCAGCCTCACGCAACTTGTTGCGCCACGGCCAGGCTCAACGCCTGCCATCCTGCCGCGCTTGGCGCGGCCAGCGTGCGGCCGTGTGCCGCACGTTGTGCGATGGCGGCGGCCACCACCGTCCGGCGATGTTCCCGGCAGCGTTGCGACGGCTGATTTCTTCAGGTTTTTTTCCGGCCTGTCCCGATCAGTCCCATGAATTTTTGGGCC
>KV010828.1:293317-309016 GCA_001598015.1 Dorcoceras hygrometricum | reverse complement strand
AAATCCCTCGTTTTAAATATGATTTAAAACTAATATCAAGATTAAAAGTTTATTCGATAAACTAAGGGAATTTAAATCTGTTAAATTATCCCTACCTCCATCAACAATGGGTGTATGCCGATGCTACCCGCATACATGGCCCGGCTCATATTATTGAGGGGGTTATGTATGCCGGAAAGTTGTACACGTCATTGACACTCGTTGTGAGTCGGTTGGAACTCCCTTTAACATTGGCTCATATTATTGGGGACGTTAAGGGGACCGTCCTTCACAAATCAACATTGATGGGTCACCTTGACACGTGATAGTAAACGGCGTCATATTATTGGGCCCTTACTGGACGTGAGGTGAAATACATGGAGGTTGCACCGGTTGCAATTGGACTCTACCTTTTTAGGGTCGTGGTTGGCTGATATTATTCGGGACCATGATCGCTCGATTGGACTCTATGTACCCACTAAGGAAACTTGATTTCCCGATTTCATTAGAGGGTGGTGAAATCGTTAAAATAGTGGCAGGGTAATTCATAAAACTAAATGACCTTGTTTTATGTCTTAGCGTTTTTCATATATAGTTAGTAATGCATGTCTGTTTTTCTTCAGTATAAACTGCTTATAAAATGTCTTCGATCAAAAATCCACTTGCTGCTATACTGGATAGCAACAAGTTCACCGGTCTGAACTACCAAGACTGGCTTCGAAACCTCAACATTGTGTTGGCTTCGGAGAAACTTGACTATACGATAGAGAAGAGGTAAGATTAATTGTGGAAATTAATCGGTTGATTTGAGTTTTTGTGGTTTATAATCTCTGTTGGTGTTTTAGTGGCATTTTCGGGTCGATTGAGCTGTCTGTGGATGTGCTTCTCCTCCATTACCCGCTGCATTCGACCCCTTTATGTTCAACTTCAACATGAACAAGCTGGCAGCCACCCTCGAAGAGGTGGTTAACATGTTGGTCGTGTTCGAGGGGACCATAAAGAAGGACAAGCCCGTCCTCCTTATGGGATCTTCTTCCTCTGCGAAGAAGGGACCCAAACGCAAGGGTAAGAAGCGTTCTGCCCCTGCGAAGGAGGAAAAGCCCACTAAGAAGCCCAAGGCAAAGACTTCCAAGCCAAACAAGACCGAGGATGTTTGCCACCACTGCCATAAGCCTGGGCATTGGAGGAGGAACTGCAAGGAGTACCTCGAGCAGTTGCGAACTGCGAAAGATATGTTCTATATCGAAATAAATATGTCTCTTAATTCGACTTTGGGTACTTGATACCGGATGTGGATCTCATATCTGTAATGATTTGCAGGTGATGACAAGAAGCCGACGTCTTAGAGAGGGTGAGACCCACTTGAGGCTGGGCAATGGAGCAAGAGTTGCTGCAGTAGCTATAGGAGATGTTTATTTATTTCTTTCATCGAATTTTAAGTTGTTATTGAAAGACGTTTTTTTTGTTCCTGAATTGATAAAGAACATTATTTCTGTTTCTATGCTTGATAGTGATGGATATTCTTGTCATTTTGATAATTCGATTTGCAATATATACAAGAATGAATGTTTAATTGGAATTGGGGAACGCGAAAACGATTTGTACACCTTAAAATTGAAAAAAGTTCCAACTCACGATGTCGAAACATATACAACAACAATTAAAAGGAAAATATGCTTGATAGTGATGGATATTCTTGTCATTTTGATAATTCGATTTGCAATATATACAAGAATGAATGTTTAATTGGAATTGGGGAACGCGAAAACGATTTGTACACCTTAAAATTGAAAAAAGTTCCAACTCACGATGTCGAAACATATACAACAACAATTAAAAGGAAAAGCGATAACTTGAACCCAACACAACTTTGGCACGCTAGGCTAGGTCATATTTCCCTAAGTAGGATGAACAAATTAGTTAGGAGTGACATGTTTGATTTGTCAGACATTAACTCCCTACCGACTTGTGAATCTTGTCTCAAGGGAAAGATGACTAAACAACCCTTCAAAGGCAAGCCTGAACTTGCTCAAGGCCTATTGTATTTGATCCATACTGATGTGTGTGGCCCACTTAGCATTGGTACTAAGTACGGTCACACATACTTCATCACCTTTATCGATGATTACTCTAGGTATGGGTACTTGTACTTAATGAAGCACAAGTCTGAATCCTTTGAAAGGTTCAAAGAATTCAAGGCTGAAGTAGAAAATCAATTAGGCAAAAGTATTAAAGCACTTCGATCCGATCGAGGTGGTCAATACTTGAGTGATGAATTTCAAGACTATCTTAAAGAGAATGAGATTATCTCGCAGTGGACCCATCCGGCCACACCACAGCTCAATGGTGTAGCGGAGCGTCGTAATCGAACCCTGATGGACATGGTTCGATCTATGATGAGCTTCACTGAGCTTCCTACCTTGTTTTGGGGCTATGCGCTCGAAACGGCGGTAATGTTGTTGAACAATGTCCACACCAAGACAGTGGATAAGACTCCATATGAGATATGGATGGGCAAACCACCCAAATACTCATACATGAGGATTTGGGGATGTCCTGCTTACGTGAAGCAGACAGTGGGAGATAAGCTGGATACTAGATCCATCTTATGCTACTTCATTAGGTATCCAAAGAATTCCATTGGATACTACTTCTACTATCCAAACGAAACAAAAGTATTTGTTTCTAGGAATGCCACCTTTATGGAAAGGGAATTTCTACTTGATAGAAAGGGCAAAATAGTAGAACTCGAAGAGGTTCGAGAACCAACTGAAGTGACAAGTGAATCTCCTGCACCTCAAGAGCCGGTACTAGAAATGGTCGCACCTAGGAGATCCGAAAGGGTTCCTAGGGCTCCTGAAAGATATGGTTTCCTCCTTGAAGATGATCAAAGTGATCAAGTTGTTGGATGTGATCCAAGGACTTTCAAGGAGGCAATTTCCGATGCTGATTCTAATTTGTGGCTTCAAGCAATGCAGTCTGAGATTGACTCAATGCATGCGAATCAAGTTTGGACTCTTGTTAATCCTTCCGAAGGAATTGTTCCTATTGGGTGCAAATGGATATACAAGAGAAAACTTGGGCCTGATGGTAAGGTACTGACCTACAAGGCACGACTGGTCGCGAAAGGTTACACTCAAAGGCAAGGTGTTGACTATGATGAAACCTTTTCACCAGTCGCAATGTTCAGGTCAATTAGAATCTTACTTTCCATAGCTGCGTGGTACGACTATGAGATATGGCAAATGGATGTGAAAACTGCGTTCCTTAATGGAAACATTAAGGAAGAGATCTATATGACGCAGCCTGAGGGTTTCACATCTGTAGGAAGTGAGCATAAGGTATGCAAACTTCAGAGATCGATCTACGGTCTCAAACAAGCATCGAGGAGTTGGAACCTGAGATTCAATGAAACAATTAAGGAATTTGATTTCATCAAGAATCCCGAGGAGCCATGTGTATATAAGAAGGTAGTTAAAAGCGCTGTGACATTCCTTGTACTTTATGTTGATGACATTCTACTCATTGGGAATGATGTAGGAATGCTGCAGTCAACTAAAGTATGGTTGTCTAGTAGATTCTCGATGAAGGACATGGGTGAAGCATCCTATATTCTTGGAATATTGATCTATCGGGATAGATCGAAACGGATGATCGGACTCACCCAAGCCACCTACATCGATACCATACTTAAGAGGTTCTCTATGGAAGAGTCCAAGAGAGGACACCTACCTATGAGCCACGGGGTCACTCTATCTAAGTCTATGTGTCCGAAGACTGATGAGGAGATAGAGAGTATGGCACGTGTGCCATATGCCTCGGAAATAGGTAGCATTATGTATGGCATGATCTCAACTAGACCGGATGTCGCATATGCTCTGAGTGTCACGAGCCGCTACCAGGCAAACCCCGGCCAATTGCATTGGAAGGCCGTGAAAGATATTCTTAAGTACTTACGAAGGACTAGGAGTATGTTCATGGTCTATGGGGGTGGTGAACTGAAATTGGAAGGCTACACGGATTCTAGCTTCCAATGTGACGTGGATGATTCGAAGTCAACCTCTGGATTTGTATTCATGCTCAATGGTGGTGCTGTCTCTTGGAAGAGTTCCAAGCAAGACACCATCGCAGATTCAACCACTGAGGCTGAGTACATCGCAGCATCAGCTGCTGCTAAGGAGGCGGTTTGGATAAGGAATTTCATCCAAGAGTTGGGCGTCATTCCTTATGGAGTTGGTCCAGTCCCGGTGTACTGCGACAACACGGGTGCCATTCTGCAAGCAAAGGAGCCTAGGTCTCACCAAAGATCCAAACATATACTGAGGAAATACCACATAATCCGGGATGTTGTGGCTAGAGGTGATATAGCAGTTGAGAGAGTCGCCTCTGCAGACAACATTGTTGATCCACTTACGAAGCCCTTGTCAGGACCATTGTTTGAAAAAAATCGCGAAACAATGGGACTGTGTCTGATGAGTAGTTGGCTATAGGGCAAGTGGGAGATTGTTAGAGTAGATGCCCAACTAGCCAACTTGTGGCGTGTGGGTTTTATAGACTCTTGTATATGACAATCTTTATTTATGAAATACGCATTTATTTATGGCATTCTTTATTTTCGTTATGCTATATAATGTTAACAATTGCATTGGATAAAGACCTAGAATGCACCATAGTGTATGTTAGATGTGATAGTGGATATGATGGCTATCATGAAACACATCTAATGTTCACTGTGTATTCTGAATTCGTTCCTAGTCGATTGGGCCGTAAAAATGAGGATAAGGCCGCCCGAGCTTGAGACTAGCATCTGTGATATGAAGTACCATGTTTCATTGGTAGGGAACATTGTGATGTTCTGAGCATGCAAATGGATAGTGACCTGGTGATCTATCGAACTACCCTCGTTCGGACTTTCCAAGTGGTTATCATTTGTCGAGTGGATAAGTCCGAGGTCTTGGTTGTACTGATTAGTCCTCACTACTCGAAACGTCATTGAGACTCTACATGATAGGCGCCTCACTTTGACCCATTTACCGACTCGTGGTTGTACTGATTAGTCCTCACTACTCGAAACGTCATTGAGACTCTACATGATAGGCGCCTCACTTTGACCCATTTACCGACTCGCTTGGGGTCATTAGGTGGCGGGATTGGGTGAGGTCCCGATGCATGTAGGAGTCGATTCTTCGTTGTCGAGGATTCACCGCTCGCTTTCATGCGTGGATATCCTATGTTATCTGAGGAGACAATAGTGTGATAAATCTCTGGCCAGAGTAATGGATGTGTTTTAGGTAAATGATTTTGCCTAGTAACACTCGTGATGTCACTGTTCGATCTCCAAGATGTATGCATAGTTATCGGATCTCTAGCGACTCTCGATTTACCAATGGTCGTTGATCTGATCGAGATATATGTGTTGAAAGGACCGTACTGTACGCTAACCACGACCAACTGGTTCTTGCAGGCACTATCAGTGATACCTAGGGGATCATGGGGCGATGTTTCTAGGCGCTTTACCATGATCCGATGGGCAAGTCCGGAATTGTGATTTCGGAGTCACAATGGTTGTGGGCCCACGGCTAGCTGTATCCCTGAACCATTGAGGGTCACACAAGTACCGGATTCATGATTCCCGCACGGAAACTGAGCTCAATTTTTTGAGCGTGGGAGGAGGACTTTAGGGAGTGCGACTTCCTAAAAGTCAACAGGGGTCAAATTGCGATTTCCCAAAGTTGAGGGGCTAAACTGTAATTTTGGACTAGGTGGTCTGAAAAATTGTTTTCGCATCATAATATTCAGTTTTGGAAACTGAGTCGATCGGTCCGATTTGATCGTCGATCGGAATTGTGATGAAGCAACGGTGGTACGGTTGAAACGAATGTTCACATGGACCTGGGCCCGCCCCAGGCACATTGGACTAGTTGAAGCCCATCATTGGTCTACTTATGTTAGACCTAGGGCTACACATCAAACACTTGAACCCTTTGCCTAGGATCGATGATTTGTTTGTCCAGTTGCAGGGTTCAGTCGTGTAATCAAAGATCGATCTGCGTTCTAGGTACCATCAGTTGCAGATTAGAGGGCAAGATGTTGCGAAAACTGTGTTTCGTACGAGGTATGGGCATTATGAATTTTTGGTTATGCCTTTTGGTTTTACGAATGCCCCTACAGTTTTCATGGACCTGATGAACCGAGTCTTTCGAGAGTTCATCGAACAGTTTGTGATTATGTTTATCGATGACATTTTGGTGTACTCGAAGACTTTGTTGCAGCATAAAGAGCATTTGAGGATAGTTCTCCAGACGCTTCGAGACTCGCATCTGTACGCTAAGTTTTCCAAGTGCGAGTTTTGGTTGGACATAGTTGTATTTCTGGGTCATGTCATTTCAGCTGAAGGTATTTCTGTGGATCTCAGTAAGGTAGAGGCTATTTTTAACTGGGAACATCCCAAGAATGTGTCAGAGATTCGTAGCTTTTTGGGATTGGCTAGCTATTATCGTCGTTTTATAGAGGGATTCTCTAGTATAGCTAAGCCTATGACGCAGTTGACCCAGAAAGACAAGAGATTTGTTTGGACGGAGCAGTGTGAGAACAATTTCCAATTTCTCAAGGAGAAGCTAACTTCTGCGCCTGTGTTAGCTTTGCCGTATGGTTCAGGTGGTTTTGTGGTTTTTTCAGATGCTTCGCTCAATGGATTGGGCTGTGCATTGATGCAGAATGGTCGAGTCATTGCGTATGCCTCTCGTCAGTTGAAACCGCATGAGACTCGGTACCCAGTTCATGATTTGGAGTTGCCAGCAGTGGTCTTTGCCTTGAATATTTGGCGTCACTATCTGTATGGCGAGCAGTTTGTGGTGTATACAAACCACAAGAGTCTTCAGTATCTCTTCTCTCAGTCATATTTGAACATTAGATAGCGTAGATGGATGGAGCTGCTTAAGGATTTTGATTGTGAGATCCAATATCAGCCTGGGAAAGTGAATGTAGTCGCTGATGCATTGAGCAGAAAGGCTCAAGT
This sequence comes from Dorcoceras hygrometricum, assembly GCA_001598015.1. Lineage (NCBI taxonomy): Eukaryota > Viridiplantae > Streptophyta > Magnoliopsida > Lamiales > Gesneriaceae > Dorcoceras > Dorcoceras hygrometricum. The sequence continues at coordinate 302,019 of KV010828.1, read as the reverse complement.
AGCGATGTTGGCTTTGTTGCAAATTTCGAAGGTCCATGAGCATCTAAGCACTACTGGTTGGCGGTTTACCCAGGTGAGGATAATGTTGTAGTGTCTTCTTTCCAAGTTGAGCCACAGATTGTTGCGAACATTAGAGCAGCTCAGAGAACAGATCCATCTATCCATGAAGTGAAGTTAAAGGTTAGAGCTGGTCAGCTGGAGGATTACTCTGTCTCATCGGATGGTTGTTTGAGATTTTGTGGCAGGTTGGTAGTGCAAAATATGATAGATTTGAAGGAGGAGATCTTGAGATAACTGTAGTAGACACAATGTTCATCCTGGTACAAGGAATATGTACCATGCCTTGAAGACGCACTTCTGGTGGGCAGGTCTGAAGAGTGATGTTGCTGATTTTGTAGTGCGATGTCTGAATTGTCAGCAAGTTAAGGCTGAAAAGATGAGACCTGGTGGCCTATTGCAGAGTCTGAAAGTGCCCCAATGGAATTGGGATCACATCGCAATGGATTTTGTGACCCATTTGCCTTGTTCCAGCTGGGGTTGTGATGCTAATTTGGTGGTTATTGATAGATTGTCGAAGTTTCTTCACTTCATTCCCTACAATATGACGTATTCTTTGAAGGAAATGGCGAAGCTGTACATAGATTTCATGGTGCGTTTGCATGGTGTGCCTATGACCATTGTATCAGATCGAGATCCGAGGTTTACTTCCAGGTTTTGGAAGAGTTTACAAACAGCTTTGGGTACCAGACTGTCTATGAGTACAACATACCATCCCCAAACAGATGGCCAATCTGACAGAACTATCCAGATTTTACAGGATATGTTGAGAGCTGTTGTGATGGATTTCAGTGCTAGCTGGAAAGATTCGTTGTCCTTGTTTGAGTTTTCTTACAATAACAGCTATCAGGTCACGATTGGTATGGCACCATTTGAAGCGTTGTATGGCAGAAAGTTCAGATCGCCTATATGTTGGGAAGAAGTGGGGGAGAAGCAGCTGTCTTCTCCAAAGTTTGTGTAGCAGATGAGAGATCAGGTTGATCTGATTCTCCAGTGTATGAAAGCTGCACAAGATTGCCAAGCCAGCTATGCGAATAAGAGGTGTAGGCCTTTAGAGTTTCAGGTTGGTGATCTGGTGTTCTTGAAAGTTTCCCCTTTCCGAAGTGTTATGAGATTTGGTCTCAAGGGAAAGTTAGCTCATCGTTATGTTGGACCTTATGATATTGTTGAGAGAATTGGTCCATTGGATTATCAGTTGTTGTTGCCACCAGATCTGTCTTCCTTACGCGATGTGTTTCACGTGTCTATGTTGAGGAAGTATGAGCCGAATCCTTCTCATGTGTTGAGAACAGACGAGGTGGAGCTAGATAGACCTTGAGTTATGTTGAGTATCCCTTGCAGATCTTGGATAGGAAGGAGAAGCAGCTCAGGAACAAGACCATTCCTCTGGTGATGGTCTAGTGGAGCAAACATTATAGAGAAGAAGCTACGTGGGAGTTGGAAGAGAAGATGCAACGCGAATGGCACATCTATTTGAGTAGATGTTGAATTTGTTTCCAGTAGCTAGTTTTGTTTGTGTGTTCCAGTTATCTTGAACTCTTGGTTAGTAGCATCTCGTTGCGCGTTAGAGAGCTGCAGTTTGTTTTTTGGGTAGAGAACTTCTTCCAGTGTTGGTTTGTGTTGTGGTTTTGTTTCAGATATGGAGTTGTTGTTTGATTTTGAGGACGAAATCTTATTTTAGTGGGGGAGGAATGTGAGACCCGAAAGTTTATTGTATTAATTGAGTTAATTAATCGGGTTTAGTATAGACCAGATTTGGCATGAACAGATCTGGGATGGACCAGCTTTGAGCTGGTATGCTCAGTGAACGTATCGGGTCCGTGTGAGTCCTTGAAACAGATCTGTAGAGTTGGATGATTTCATGGAAACGCGGTCAGATTTGAGTATTGGAGGTGAGATCTGGTGGTCGCACACTATTCTGGGTATGCTAGTTGGATTTACGCGCGAATAGCGTCGTCGTTTGAGAGGAACCAGCTATGAGTTGCATTAGTTGTCTTTGACGCGTTGACCGGTTCGGGTCGTGGTTTTGGAGTAGACCGATGCGGTTCGTGGATTTCAGATCTGGCTTGGTTGAGTGTGTGAGATCTGCTCATTTGGATCTGATTCCGATGTGATGTCGTTTTGGATGACGTCACTGTGAACGCGATGCAACGCCATTTAGTGATTCATATTTGAGGATTAGCGGATGACGTGTATCTGTTGGGAAAGCAGACTTCAGTCGACGTAGCGAGATCTGTTTGACCTTCTGTGCGACGTCGTTTTGACGCAGAGTCCAGATCTGGTGTGGTGCCCAAATCTGAGAAGATTTCAGACTTGAACCTCGATTTTGTCGGTGGTTACTGTCCTTAAGATTTGAGCAGATTTGACATATTTAAGGAGGACTTTGACCCTTCGTCGCATATTCTTTCCCGACACTTATAAATATTTCTTGTGAGTTAATCCTGTCGTGATATCCTAGTTACTGTTCATTGAACCTTATCTTCTCCGATTGCCGGCGGTAGACAGCTCTGACTGAAACAAGAGTGGTAGCGTTGGACTCCTCTTGGCTGGACGATTCTTCTTATACCTCTTTCGAAGACTTTGGGGAGCTTGGAGAGGATCTCTAAGACATCTCCCTTGTGTAGTCTGTTAGCATTTCAGCCGTGTGAGTTCTGCCGTTCAGGTAGCTTCTTGGGTAAGTGTTAGTTCCTACCTTGTGCTTTGTTTAGAGCCAGCTTTCGTGTTAAGAAGGTAGGACAGAGCTGGTTGAGCTCGTAGCTCCTAGTTCATAGCTCTGAGCTTTGCGTCCCTGAGTTTTTGCTTGTATTTGACTTAGCAGGTTCAGATCTGAGTGCTCGGGACTTCTGTGGTGGTAATTGTAGCCCAGAACTAAGGTAAGGATGTGAGCTTGTTTTACAGCGTTGGATTTGGCATGGATAAGTATGTGTGCTGCTGTGTATGCTTCTGTATTGTCGTTGCTTGCTTCTGTTGTATTGATATTTGCAAGTTGTTGTATTGCATACATGCATTATTCAAGTTGAGTTCAGATCTTGTTTAGTCGTGCCTTGTTGTGTTGATATGTGCGTACCAGGATGCTCGTTTTGGAGGCCGAGTGGGTAACTCCCGTGTCCCTCATCTCCCTGCTGGGATCTATTAGCCGCTATGAGCCGAGTGGGTAGCTCCCACATCACATGAGCTGGGCAACAACAGGTTGAGCGATTGTTATGCACCTGGTACCATGTGTTGAGATGAGTGGGTAGCTCCCATATACTCACACACCGTGGCCACTATCTTCCAGTGATCTGTATCAGTTGTTGAGCAGTTTCTTTGAGATCCTTTGGCTCCCTGCCTTCGGTTGTAGCCTTGCTCTCTTGCATAGCATCTGCATATTATCTGTTTCTATCTATTGTTGTTTTCAGTTGCTCTCTGTACTGGGGTTTGACCCCATGTCCCTCTGGCGCTGGTTGTCTTGTTTGCCTGTGTGTGTTCAGGTTACCATGGTTTCTCAGCTGGTCGTGGAGCTGATCCAGCTGGTAGTGCCCCGGGAGGTGGATAGAGTGTCCCAGTTATATATATTGTATCTATGTTGAGCGAGAGACTCATCTGCCTGTACAGTTGGGATTCACTCTATGTTGTATTGCTGTTGATTGTGGTATTGGGTTTTCTAGTGTTGTAAAACCTGTATTTTGGATATCAATGTATTTTTAATGTATGTGTTCTAAGTCAGGCCAAATCGAAAAATTTTAGCCACTATTCCGCTCTTGTGATTTATGTGGTTTATCCTCTGATTTGTGTACGAAGCCTGACAGGCCTGAACTGAAAATACCAGTTAAAATACAAACAGTCAAAATACGGATTTTAACTCAAAAAAATCCACACAACATCAACAGCCACACTGAGCATATCCAAGTATGACGCAAATATAAATCCCCAAGTACAATAATTACGCAGGGCATCCCCTGATTCGATAGTTCAATACATAATATATAACTGAGACTCAAAATTGGGATCTACCAACCGACGCTTCACTCGGTACAGCTGGAGTACCTGAAGACCCTACAAAGGCCAACTGTTGGATCTGTTTTGTCAGATCAGAATCTAAGTTTTGATTCACACAAAATCTGCTTATATTGTACTAACGCTCTACTTGACATGTGCAGCTTGCTAAGACTGGAGTGGACGTGAAGATATCCAAACTGGAACAGTGAGGGGACGCATGAGCTGTACTGATCGAAGATATCAAGCTGAAACACTAAGGGGAGGCTCAAGATGGTTCAGCTGTTTACTTCCAGAAGTGCAGGGAACATAAAGCTGGTTCAGCAGTCGGATGTTGGAGCAGCACGAATATCAAGCGCAGTATAGTGAAGAGCAGTTCAAGCGCAGAATCAAGAGCAGATTCAAAGTGCAGAGAGCTCGAAGACAAGCTCAGTGCAAACCAGCTCGAAGACCAGCTGGGAAGAAAACCAGCTGAGCAGAATAGAGCTACCAGCTCAAAGCAAAGCAGTTTGAACAACAAATATCTGTGAAGATTAAATTAATGTTGTTCAAACAAATTTGCTGCAATGTCTACATCAAGACAGAGCTCAATTTAAACTAAGACTGCGACGCAATTAATGAAGAGAGCTCAAGTCATATAAAGCCTGCAATACATTAAATGCAAAGAACACAAAGTACACATGCGTCAGAAGACTTTTCAGAACGGCTACATCTTTGTGTCCAACGGATATATCCAAGAAGAGGCTTTATAAACAGGCGCAAATGAAACAGAAGATGCATGCGCCAAAGCAGAGAGAGTAGTTGTGCGAAGTTCAATCAGAAAATCAAAGAGATGCACAACACTAAACCTGGGAATATAGCAGAAAACCAGCTCAAATCAGGAGCACTTCCCAGAGTGTGTGAGATCTAATTCATTGAGAGATTGTGCTTACACTGTAAATCTCTCACACACACATTCACTCATATTCGAGAGTTGAGCGAGATAGATTAGAGTGAATGTGATTCAATACTCTTCATTATAGTCTTTGGACAGAGATGTTAAACAAGTCTAGTTGTCTTTCTCACTGAGACGTTAAACTAGTGTATGTAGTCTTTCGTACTGAGACATTAAAGAAGTACCGCCTTACTCACTGAGGCGTTAAAGAAGGGTTGTTAGTCATACAGCTTGCGGGCTGGTGTGCAAGTGGTAGATGCTAGGAGTTCTTGCGGCTATGGGTCGTAGAGTGGATTGCAGCGAGGGTCATTGTAATCAAAGTCTTCTAGTGGATCCTTCCCGTTGCGGAAGAAGGGAAGACGTAGGAAATTGAGCTCCGAACTTCCATAAACAAATCTCAGCGTATCTTTCTTTACTATTTTCAGTACTTGCATTCATACGCATTGCATATTTTGTTTATCGCATAAAACTGTTTAAATTGGCCTTCGAACGTTAGAGTGCAGTTTGAGTTATTTCCGCATGTTTTATTTACATTACTCAATCTGTATCTTGGTGCACAAAGTATTCAAGAACATTGAGCTATTGCAGCTCAAGTTAAGTTAACCAGATCGTTCGGTCGTGTGTAGAGCTGGTCTCAACTTCCAGCTTTGTATCGGGCTGGTTTCAACTTCCAGCTGAAACCAGTTTAGTTATCGAGAACTCGGCTTCAATTTATGGCTGAATCCTACGTCTTGTCATTCGATCTGGTTACACCCTCTAAGAATTGGTTATTGATCGAATAACTAGTCATTGCACATAGATATAGGGTTAAATCGATCCCCAACAAGTGGTATCAGAGCTTTTACGATCTGGTACCATGAGTTTTGGGAACCAACACCAACACAAACCAAGGCAGACCAAAAAGGAAAAATAAAACGATGCCAAATCTCAGTACGAAGAGCATCCATAAAGCAACAATCATATCAGACATGCAAAATTTCAAACATAACTAGAAACAAAGCTAGGCTGGTAGCGCAAGGATTTAGGCAGATGGAAGGTATAGATTTTGATGAGACCTTCGCACCAGTAGCAATATTAGAAGCCATTCGCATGTTCTTAGCTTATGTTGCATTCAAAGACTTTAAAGTCTTTCAGATGGATGTTAAGAGTGTCTTTCTAAATGGCGTTTTAACAGAGGAAGTGTATGTTGCACAACCTCCTGACTTCGTAAGTCATACACATCCAGACTTTGTTTACAAATTGGATAAGGCTCTATATGGGTTGAAGCAAGCACCCAGAGCCTGGTATTACACACTGTCTAAATTCCTCATAGAGCATGAGTTCACCATAGGCACAGTAGATAAGACATTGTTCAAGTTTGTTAAAGCTGACCATGTATTGTTAGTTCAAATATATGTTGATGACTTGGGTCAACTAACCCCAAACTGTGCAAGAAGTTCTCCAAGCTTATGCAGGATAAATTCGAGATGAGTATGATGGGGGAGCTGACATTCTTTCTGGGCTTACAAGTTCGACAGCTGGAGAATGGTATATTCATTAACCAGGCGAAATATACGAAAGAACTGCTGAAAAAGTTTGGAATGGACAACTGCTCAGCAGCAGCAACCCCGATGAGCTCTTCGATAAAGCTAGGTAAAGATGAAGCTGGAACTGCCATTGAGGTATCGCTTTATCGTGGTGTTATAGGATCGCTGCTTTACCAAACTGCTAGCAGACCAGATATAATGTTTGTTGTCTGTATGTGTGCTAGATTCCAAGAAGAGCCAAAGCAATCTCATTACATAGCTGTAAAGCGAATATTGAAATATCTTAAGGGTACTTCCAACGTGGGTCTTTGGTATCCCAAAGACTCAGGCTTTCAAATAATAGGTTATAGTGATGCAGATTACGCAGAATGCAGGATTGATTGCAGGAGCACAAGTGGAACTTGTCAATTCTTATGGGATCGAATGATCTCCTAGTTCAGTAAGAAGCAGACGTCAATCGCCACATCAATAGCTGAAGCAGAGTACCTCGCAGCTGGCAGCTGCTGTGCTCAAATATTATGGATTCAACACCAGCTAAAAGACTATGGTATTGATGCTTCTAAAGCGCCTATTCTCTGCGACAACACTAGTACTATTGCGATTACCCAGAATCCGGTACTGCACTCAAGGACAAAGCACATCGACATCAGGCACCATTTCATAATGGACCACGTGGTGAAGAACGACGTCCGGTTGGAGTACGTGTCGACTGAGCAACAAGTTGCTGATATCTTCACCAAACCTCTGCCAGACGCTAAGTTTTCTTACTTTAGAAACATATTAGGTCTCCTTGAACTGCCTTGATTGTCTGTGAGCTAACATATCTTGCAGGTTGTCAGTCGTTGCCTAACTCAGCTGCAGGTCATTTGTTCAGGGGGAACAGTAGACTTTCAGCTGAGGGAAGCATCTTGTGTTGAAAAATACCAGTCGCAGGGGGAACCAGGATCTGAATAGTTAAGTGTGACGTCTTCTGAATATGTTGCATCTGGACACACTCAGACGTGGCATATACACAGTCGATACTTTTTGTGATCAGATCCTGTTCCTCCCTTGCGATACATTAAAAACCAGTTGCGATGCTGTTAAACCAGCCGCAGCAGTTGTGACTTTATATACTTTGGCGCGCGTCTTTTTAACTTTTTCCCAGTACGGTAAAATCTTTTCAAATCATTTCCAAAAATAGTATGCGCCGTTGGATGATTGACACGTGCTTTTGTCATCATTCCAAAAGTCACATCTACATCGTTTCCCATTCTTACCTTTTCGCATTCTCTTTTATTTACAGAGTTCACTGTTCATATTTTCGCTTACTTTTCAAATTTCACTCTCGCATACTCTTGTGTTCTTCGTCTTTTCTCTGCAACTATTTCATAGGTACTTTTGATTTCTCTCAACTATCAGAAATGGCATCCTCTTTGATCAGCAGCAGCCTACACATTGATTTCGATTCAGTTTTGGCATGGATGACGCTGGACTTGTTCAAATGTTTGAATCATTTATTGCGACGGGATTGAAAGAATTTCTGGGGTGTCCCGCCGTGTTCTACGAAGCTGCTCTCACCGAGTTCTTCGAAAAAAGTTCAATTAGAGATGGAATGGTGGTTAGCACCATTAGGGGTACGACTGTCGAAATTTCTGAAGAATTTTTTGCTACGGCATTTGAGTTACCAACGGAGGATTTGGCAGATTTATCAGAGGTACCTAAGAATCTGGTGTTTGATGCTCGAAGCTGTTAGAGTAGATGCCCAACTAGCCAACTTGTGGCGTGTGGGTTTTATAGACTCTTGTACAAACAGTCTTTATATATGATATTCGCATTTACTTATATGGCGTTCTTTACTTTCATTATGTGTGTAATGATTTACAATTGCGTTGAGTAAAGACCTAGAGTGCACTAAAGAGTATGTTAGATGTGATAGTGGGTATGACGGCTATCATGAAACACATCTAATAGTCGCTGTGTATTCTGAACACGTTCCTAGTCGATTGGGCCGTCAAAATGAGGATAAGGCCGCCCGAGTTCGAGACTAGTATCTGCGATGCGAAGTACCATGTTTCATTGGTAGGGAACATTGTGATGTTCTGAGCATGCAGATAGATAGTGACCTGGTGATCTATCGAACTACCCTCGTTCGGACTTTCCAAGTGGTTACCATTTATCGAGTGGATAAGTCCGAGGTCTTGGTTGTACTGATTAGTCCTCACGACTCG
>KV010828.1:248405-262377 GCA_001598015.1 Dorcoceras hygrometricum | reverse complement strand
CAGGCTGACGAAGGAGTCTCGGTTCTGGTCGTGGACCGGATTGGCGATATCTACCGCAATCTACCGAGAAGAGCCGGGTTCTTGTAATTCCGGTTGGAGCCAGGCACAAGTGCCAGCAAGGTATTCGTTTTGAACACCCTATGAATGACGATATTTGTATTGTTGTTTTTCGTATTGATCGTCTCCCGGCTGTATTTCTTTGTTCTTCCGCTGCCTCGTCGGGGGGCGGATCCGGATCCCCAACAGAAGCCTCTTCTCCGAATCTAAAGAGCAGGTGAGAATTTCTTGTCTGAAGAAGGAAATGATGATTCAATATCGCCTTATGAGTGATTTACTGGCGAAAACACTCTATGTCAAGGCAGGGTCCTTTGATGCCGTGACCCGCGATAGATTTATGTTGATGACTGCCATTACTTATGATATAAAAGTAAATTGGAGCAGTTTGTTGTTTGGCGTTCTGAAGGATATGGTTACCCTAGGCTCTAGGCAAGCTAAAGGGTACTCGATTCAAATTTGTGTTGTGTTGAAAAATATACCAGGGTTGGAGTTAGGTGAATCGAGAACATTTCCTGTCTCCAGAGTCTTAACAGAAAAGACTATCCATCGCTATGTTACTATCAATGAAAAGGTTGGTGGAGAAGAAGTGGCAGATGTTCCAAAGGTAAAGAACACCCCTGCGAAAAAGGCTGTGTCGAAGAAGCGGCCAGCCGCTATTGATGTTGAGGTGGCACCAGTGGTGAAGAAGAAGAGGACCCCTAAGGGTAAACCAGTGGCAGTTGCACAAGAGGCAGTGCCTCTTCAAATCATTGAGGCTACTGCAAATGCACTAACAGAACATCCTCCCGCGCCAAAGAGAAAATCCCAGAAGAGGAAGAGGCGATTGATTCTAGAGGCTGATGATATAATTGTTGATACTGAGCCAGTCGCTGGTGAAACTACTGCTGCACAACCAGACGCAGAGGTCGGTGATGAGGCTATTTTTGAAGGATCAGCAGTAGCGGATGTTCAAGTGGAACAGAGGAGAGAACCAGCAGTTGAACCGGTTGTTGAGCATGAACAGGTGGCAGAAACAGCAGATACCCGTATTAGTGTTGAGAGAGTGGTTGAAAGGGTTGATGAACAGGTTCCTGAGTCCGCAGTAGCAGATGTTGAACCAGTCGGGGAACAACAAGCAGTTGAAACATTTTAGGAAGCTACCACTGATGATGTGGATCATGTTATTCAACAGGTATTGGGTCAACTGAATTCCGTCACAACAACTGATGGTGGAGATCAATCAGCTGAGACAGATGCTACAACCATACCATGGTTTGATCTACCAATGGTACTCGCTACTCGTGATTCTGAGAGATTATTTGAGCGGCAAGCGATACAGAGGATGACATGGACCCAGATGTGGGTAATCCGGCGTTGCCAGAGGTTAGGAAAACAGATGTTGTTCTTGAAACAGATGATGTTAGTGGAACAGTTATTGGATCAGATGTTGGGAATCAACAGTTACAGTTTATGCAGATGATAGCAGGGCAGATGCTACAATTGATTCTTTTATTTCTGAACCAGACGAGGAGATGGAGCCAGTTGTTGAGGAACAATCGGCAGACGAAGCCATGTCGCTGGGTGATATAATATATTCAATCCCAGTCGACGTCCAATTGCCTTCTGCCAGCGTGGAAATTACTAAGATTACAATGGGCAAGGAAATCAAAATACCAGGTGTTGATGAGAGGACTTGGTACCTGGCCAGTCTTCCTCAGATTTCAGTTGAGGAAAAAGGGAAAGAGCTTCTTGTGGAGAAAGACCCAGTGAAGGGAAATCCAGTGAAGGAGCAAATTTCATTGATTCTTGCAGACATTGAATGTCTTGTCACGCTACGGAAGAAGGTTATCGATGAGGTCGAAAAAATTCTTTTATTCTTTTAGTCTGAAGAGGCTATCAAATTTGAAGATTGATGAATCTTATTTTGCGAAGGAGAACTTGTGTTAACTTGGGCAGAAGCAGAGTCTACGGGAGTTGCTCTTAAAAGGAAACAGTACATATTATTGAAATACTGAGAGATGTTATTACGGAAATTTTTGGAGGCTAGACGAATAAATTTTGCCCCCGGTGATGGGTCATCCGTAGTGGATCTAGAAATTTTGCATAGGCTATCAGATATTCATTCTGTTGCGTTGACGGCGTTGAAGGAGCAGGCCATAGCACACGGTATTACATGGAAACAGACGTGCTGCTCAGAAATCTTCGAAGGGCAGCCACGTCATCGCGGTGCAGTCATTTCCAGATCCAACACCAACACTCCATCTACGTGCTGGATTAGAACGATGCGTTTTGTTGATGGAGTTTGGGCCGTTCAACCTTGTGCTGATCACTGGGTAAAGATCCCACGGCCGGTTGTGCCTCATGAAGTTCCACGACAGTTGTCATATGTGGACTTTTTACCAGCTCTGAGTGAACCCTTAAGAATTTTGAGGAAGATATAGGCAGATATTTGTATAGAGGCCGCCGAATTCTTTGTTTTAGGGAGACTTCTACCAGTGGGTCCGTAAATTTTTGCAGAGCCTTAACAGTTGTTGAACCAGTTCACAGTGTTGCTCCCCGCCAGCCGACAGTTTTTGCCTTGAGGCTCTCTCAGTTTTGTACAGTGTTCATTCAATATAGTTTGTTCAGTCGCTTGAGTACAGCGGATATTCGCGGATTTTTTGCATCTATTGCTTGAGAGAGAACGGTTTTGTGCAATGTACAGATTATTCAGACTTCAGGGTCAGTTTCTTCCAGTGTACAGTGTTCTTTTGTTTCGGCGGTTAGTCCAAATGTACAGTTAGCAGTCAGTCCAATTTTTGCATTGGAGGATAACCAGATGGATATTGATCACCGCACAGATTCTCCTATCCGTTTTACATCTGATGATATCCCTCTGGATGCCACCGTTGCTAATCAGTCTTCTCTACCAACTGTTTTTACTAGTTTTTCTGCTTCAATTGATGATCTCCAGATATTCCTCTCTGCGCATATTGATGAATCTCAAAGTGATATTCTTTCCAAGCTTCATACTATTGAAACGGGCCTTCGTGACTCCCTGCGGCAGCAAGAAGAAGCTTTCAGAACCTTGATTCAGGGTGCACGACAGGGCCGAACTATTGATGATGTCCAGACACTGCGTTTCAATGAATTCAGGAAAAGTGTTCTGGCTAACAGTGTTTCCGTCACTATTGATCTTATGGATATTAAGAAGGCCATGAGAGAGCTAAATGCTAAAGTGGATGTTGTGTCCACTCGGTTGGATGATGTTAGGAAATATGTTGAGGCCACCAAGGAGGCTATCTCCCACCAACTTCTGGATTTTCAGGCACAGGCACAGGCCAACTACAATATCCTTACCGGCCAGTTGAGCGAGCTTGTCGATTACACTAACAGGGGCGGTAATGACAAAAAGGGGGAAGGTAGCAGCCGAGGTCCTCAACCACCACCTGATGATCAAAACAGAGGAAGTGGCAATACAGGTGTGGTGGTGATAATGTTAGAACCACAAGAATTGTGGAGAGACTTATTAATGCTGATAGACAAAGAGAAAGAGAAAGGAGCATAGGGAATAGGAGTGGATCGTACAAAACAAGAAGATACTAGGATAGAACAGTTGTTGATTCCTTGTACAAATCTTCTGTACTATTTCTCAGTCAATGATATTTTTTTTATTTTCAGCAGTCCGTGTGCAATTTATTTTTGCTCATACTTTTATCTCGGCTGTTAGTTTTGTCATCACCAAAAAGGGGGAAATTGTTAGGATAAAATTTATAGTTTTGGTGATAACAAAATAAGACAAGTTATATTTGGACATTTAGACGTTGATATCAGTAGTTGAGTATCCAGACGACAGGTTTATTCAGATGATGACAGGGTTTCAGTAGTTGGTCTTCATTCAGTCGATGGGTTATTCAGACGCAAGGTATTTCTCTTAGTTGAATATTCAGTCGACAGGCAATCCAGACGAGAGCTACAGTAAACCAGTTGTTGATTAGCAATCAGACGCAGATACAGTGAAAAGTATAATCAGTCGCAAGCTACAGTGAATCTGACGCAGATACAGTAAAATTGCATTACCAGTCGTGGTCTACAGTGGTTTATGTTACCAGTCGGAAGCTACAGTGATTTGTGTAACCAGTCGCTGATACTTGGTGTTTGCGTATAGTAAAACTACGTCGTTTGAATTAGTTGAAGCGACAGCGTCTGGTTAGCACTAGAAATCAGTCGTTGGGTTATGCAAGAATCCGGTCGTTGGAATAATGTACGTCTTAAGGCAATCAACAATTGCATTCATTCAAACATATTCCGGTCGCAACATCATAAACGACGATGAAGGAATTTCAGGCGCAAGCGACAAAGAGATTCAAATACGATCATATACTCAAAATGGAAGAGATCAGTAGAATCGTACAATTTCCTGGAATTAAGGAGACAACATAGGTACTATTTTGGGTAAATAGTACACCGTATCAGAGGGCGTTTTACAATGTTTGCACAGAAATGGAAAACGACATTTTGGCCCTGAAGAAATGCATATTTATCATGTAGTGGAGCAGGATTAACGGCGTACGAATTACAGAGATTAAAAAAAGGGATTTTAATTCCTTTGGAGAAATTTAATGATCGTTGAGAACGAAGTGTATAAATAGCCAGACTTTGAATTGAAGAACCATCATTCGCTATTATCAACTTGCCGTCACTCTGTCGATTTTGTATCTCAAATATACTCTGAGCCTATTGTGAACTTGAAGTTATTCTCACAAAGCTCAAACTCGAAGAACATAAGCTTTCAGTCTTCATAGATAAACCTTCGAGTTATCCTCTGATTCACCTTTGTTGAATCGATTTCATTGTATAAGAAATCAGAAGATTTACAGTCTCAAACCTTGTATTCATTGTTACATCATTAGTTGAGTTTGTAACAAACGTACTCTCCAAAAGCCGTTTGAAAAGTTACAAAGGGTTGTAAACAGTAGCTGCGACTGCCTGTAATTGTTTGAGGATTACTAGGAGTTCACCTAGAGCGAGGCTCGGTGATCGGGTGTGTGCAGAAGGCCTGTACAAATCAAATCTTCTAGTGGAACCTTCCTGAAAAGGAAGAAGGGGAGACGTAGGATATTTATATCCGAACTTCCAGAAACAAATTCTTGACCCTTGCTCTTTACTTTACACATTTATTTATTTATTGTGTTAATCTGTTCACAAATCAATCGGCTTCTTTCCTCACTTTTTGTTAGCCGAGAGATTTGAGTTAAACTGAGATCCTTAAATCTGGTAACTCGGATTTAAGTTAAGCAGCGCTTGTAAAACTGTTTTAAGGGTTTTCGAAAATTTAAAAATACCAAGAGTTCATTCAACCCCCCCCCCCCCTTCTGAACTCTTGCAGCTGTTTCGAACCCATTGATCCTATTTTCGGAACTATCACCGTGATATGCTGTAACCAAGAGTCCGCATCAGCGCTAGACTCATCACCGTTAAAAACCTGGGGACTCATGCGCTGGAACCTCACCATCACCAGTTCCATGCTCTCCACGTGGGCTGCCAAGTCATCAACCTCATCCTCCTCTCGCCTACCGCGACCCCGAAGAGGAATACTATGTTGATACTCGTTCTGACCTTTCGATTCCTGAAACTGCCCCCTACCTCTACCCCTACGTCTAGGAGGCATCTAGGAAGGCACTAAACAGGATAAGATAACACAGAACAGATACAACATAAAATCACATGGCGCAAACAATATGCAGCACATAAATCACATAGTCAAGCACAAGCAATACACAACACTGTGCCTAGACTCAAGTGTGATCAAAGAAATCGAGCTTATATCAGCTTAAGCTCTGATACCAAAAATGTCAGGCCTCATGCTCACAACAGAGTTAAACCACGCAAAAACTAGCGGAAGCATATCAAAAAGGTGGCTTAAAATTTTCGCTTAGGCCTGACGGGTTTTTAAACAGATAACTTAAAATACACAATACTCAAAGTTATCCCAGTTTTACAAATCCACAGGAATACAAACAGTTAAGTACAAGTCCTGCCCAACGGCTGAATACAACAGAAGTACAAACAGACTGCTAGCTATATAAGTCTAAGCATCACCCGGGACATCCCACCCGCGGTTATATCAGTGCATATAGATACTATACATAACTGAGACACTCTATCCACCTCTTGGGGCACCACCAGCTGGATCAAAACCACGGCCAGCGGAATAGCCTGGGAAACCTGAACACACAAACAGGAAATCAAACCAAGCCCCAGACGGACCTCGGGGTCAAACCCCAGTACGGAGAGCAACTACAAAACAGATGAATAGAAACAGATAGAATGCCGATGCTATGCATGAGACACAAGTCAACAGCCGAAGGCTACAACCGAAGAAGGGAGCCAAGGAGCTCAAGCACAGCTGATAACATATTCTGCAACGATAGTTAGCGGCCACGATGTGTGTACAAGCATATGGGAATTACCCACTCATCTTTACACCACACCCGAATACCAGATGCATCAATAGCTCAACCTGCCATTGCCCAACTCATGAACTGTGGTAGTTAACCACTCGGCTCATAGTGGCTAACAGAACCAGCATGGAGATGAGAGTGCGGTATTGCTACTCGCCCTCGCATCCTGGTACGAACAGATACAACAACAACAAGGCACGGCTACAACAGGTGAAATGGAAATGACCATGCGTATGCAATGCAACAGCTGAAACAGCACATAACAACAAAGCAATGCATACACAGAAATCACATAATATCCATGCCAGATCCATGCTATAAAGCAAGCTCAACATCCATACCTCAATTTCTGTGCAACAATTACCATAATGAAGTCCTGAGCAACACAGATCTGTCACCTGCTAAGCCAACACATGCTACTGCTCAAAGACCAAAGCATAGAAAGGCAACAGCTGGGAGTTAAGAACTCCACCAGCACTATTCTACCTATAAAACTCAACAGGAAGCTCTAACAAAGCTTAAAGGTAGAATCTGAACTTACCCCAATAAGCTAGGATCGAACACTAAACTAAACAAGGGAGAAGTCTCTGCAATCCTCTTCCAGCTCCTCCAACGTCTACTAAAGGGGTACGAAACGAAGCACCTTAGAAAGAGGAGTCCAACGCTACCACTCTCGCTCTCGTCGGAGCTGCCTACCATTTGTAATTCAAACGAGGAATGTTACTGTGAACAGTAACTAGGGTATCGCGACAGGATAAGGTTCACGAGAAATATCTCTAAGTGTCGAGGAAAAAATAATTGAACGAAGGGACCAGGTCCTCTATTTAAATCATAACTGACTAACGGACAAACAGATCCACCGACAATATCAGCTGTCGCACTGATAACCCAAACAACAGCTGAAATCTCACAACAGCTGAACCCTTACGTCGATACAACGTTCAACTAAATCAAACGACGTCGCAGAGGGATACGTCACCCGCTACCAACAGCAGATCAACAAACCAACAGCTGATCCCTCATACAACAGCTGGATACGCGCATAACCCAACAGCAGAGTCTCCTAGCGCTAATCCAAAACGCTATCGTCTAAACTAATCAAACGACGTAGTTTCACCATCCGATAAGAAACACGCTCATACGCAACAGCTGAAATCCAAAGTCTGAAATCTAACGAAGCACTGTTGCTCCAGCTGATTCCTACCGCTACGGCTGATACACACATCTGAACCCGATGTCACCAACGGCTGACCCAACAACTGATACCCAAACAGACGCCTTCCACGTAACTTCTGAAACTAACAAACGGCTGGTTCTAACACTTAACAAAACCAATGGCTACACGAAGCACATCGATACACAGCTGATTCAACCTCGATTCATCCAAGATGAATCTGATCAACAAATACTCGGGTCTCACAGATAGTAGATGAAATGGCCAACACCAAATAATAAAGATCTTCGTTCAGCCTGTGACGCCCAAATCCATGGGAATCAACGAATTGAAGTAAAATAAAAATATAAGGATATATAATGACTAAATTCAAAATCAAGTAAGCTGTATTCCCTTACACAAAACTGAAACAAAGCTGATGGCACCAAAGGTAAGCAGTTGGAACAGATTCGAATAACAGATTTGGTTCGATAACGGATAATGCGATATTACAACTACTGGAACTATATCTGAATTCTCTATTGTTGTAATGGATCTTAATACAGATTTGACAAAAGATAAAAAAAACATCTATGACTACGCGAAAAACGCTGGCCGTTGACAAACACACACAGCCCCCAAATATGGTTCAACTTGCGCCACCCGCCTGCCCCTCAGCTGCATCACCTGCATCGGGAAAACTAATGAGCCTAGAGGCTCAACAAGAAAAACTGAGGATAACAAAGATCACGTAAATTCAGGCATATCTGAATCAATATACAAAAATTAAAGGAAGACATCTGAATCTGGAATCTCGCTACTGAAGATAGATCGTAACTTCGGATCTGAATTGCTTATACTGGATGACTTATGGTCTAGAGGCTCTCTGGTGGTCCTTGTGCATGAAGCATGTTATATGATCAGTAACTCTCTGTGAAGGGATTACAATATTTCCATAATCATGTCCCTTCCATGAAGGGATTATGGTCCTACCGTAATCCTGTCCCTTCCTGAGTGACCGGGTCCTCTATGCCATAAGTCCTTACATCTGAAACTTACTTCCTTTAATTGAATAGATATATACAGGCTCTTGACCGAAGGTCGATCACTGAAATCTGGTAGATTCACTGCTATGAAACTCATTTTATCTTTAGAAAACACTACTGAGTGTACAGCTGGGCTATGAGCTGATGATAACAAAGACCAGTTCTGAAGAGAATCGACTTAAGAGCACACATATTTGGTTAAAGAAAACAGATCTCATGCGCAAAGATCGACTTTGACTGTATAACGGATCTAAGATGTGAAAAACAGATTTCTGGTGCGAAAGACAGCTTTGACTAAAGAGAATAGCTTGTGAATAGGAAAAATCAGATTTGGTTCTATGAATCCAGATTCCACATAGAAAACAGATTTGGCTGAGGAAATAGATCTGACTGAGAAAACAGTAATATAGACTTCGGAGCAAGAATTTTCAGATTTGGAAGGCCACTCAGCTATGAGAAACCCAAACAAACAGATTTGGCTGGGAACTGTTTTATGCGTAGGAAACAGACTTGGCTAAGAAACACGAAATCACTGCATCAACTCAGACAGTCCCAAAACAAACTAGCTTCGCTTATCAAATCGAAACAAAAATCTCGATCGAACCAGCGTCACCTATCTGTTAAGATTCAATTTCCAGAACTTCCGCAGTACGACAAGAAACATTTCTTGGTTTATCTTAACTGGAGTCTGTACAACTCAGCATTTTGAAAACACAGTTGATTGCTAAAATATAGCTGATGAGTTTTCTCAAAACTAAAGCATCAAAGCAGTGAATCCATAGCTTAACATATACTTGAACTGTAACTGAACTGGAACATGCAACAATGTTGAGTTAAGCGTGCATGGGTGAGAACATTCTTCGGATGGGTGACCTCCTGGGAAGTTCTCGTACGTCAAGCTGCTGACGTTGCGCCGCTTGATCTGCTTGGCCATGTGGGCTGTAAAAGTGTGATGCCAAATCTTAACGGGTAATACTATCTCTGTTGGGGATAGGACCGACGATAGGAGAAAGGGTAAGACTGATCTATAAGGGAAATGAGACAGCACCAGCAGTTAAACACGTACCTCCCCGGACTCATGGGTCTAACAGCCCGACCCTAACGCACATAATAGGTGCACTATGTGCTGTCACATTATAAGGAAATAAAGTTGCACATTGGCTAACATCTATAGCTTTTGGCCTAGTGGTAAGCGCTTGATACTAAAAATTGATATCAGAGCGAGGTCAGGGGTTCGAGTCTTCCAAGAAGCATTTTCTATACTTTTGGGGGGGGATTTTTGAGTTAAGAGTGCATGGGTGAGAACAGTCTTGGGATGGGTGACCTACTGGGAAGTTCTCGTACGTCAAGCTGCTGACGTTGCGCCGCTTGATCTGGTTGGCCATGTGGGCTATAAAAGTGTTGTGAGACCCAAAATTTATGAATGTTTAATTTTGAAGGCTTCGTATGCATTTTGGTCAGATTTCGTGTTAAGAATAATTCTGGAAAGTTTGGATATTGCGTGTATCGATCGGGTGAGATTTGTTGAAAAATCTGTTAACGCTGACATTTGGATGTTCGCAGCGTGTTTTGTAGCGTGAGTAATGATATGCAATCATTTCGTGAAGTCCAGGTGTCTCGTGAATAGGAGAGATCTGATGCGCGAGCGAGAGATCTGTTAGGGGTGGCACGAGAGAGATGCGGCGCCATATCGCAGGGAGCAGATGTCAACGCGAGTCAACATTTCTGTAGCGTGATCGCTGGTGCGTGAGAGGCAGCGATTAGCGCTGGTCTTCAGATTTCCCTAGCGGGTTCTGTGCGACGTCGTTTGGTTAAGTTGGAACGACAACGTTTTGGGTGAAGCGCTTTGTATCAGCTGTTGGTTTTGTTAGTCATCAGCTGTTGAGGGACCTGACGTGGTGTGTGATCAGCTGTTGGTCCGTCTTTCAGCTGTTGATTGGAATAACAGTGGTGTCAACTGATATTGTCGTTGGATATTTCCTCTTTAGATTTTGAGCAGCTGTGAATTATTTAAGAAGGACTTGGTCTTCGATTTTATATCAGATTCCATACTTAGCGATATTTTTCCCCCGATTGCCATTCACTGTCGCGAACCCTAAGCACTGTTCACCGTAGCTTTTCTCCAATGATCCCCGTCGTTTCCGGTCGCCGTTTTGAACGTTTGAGTTAGTGTTGGACTCCTCTTGTGATAGTGCTTCATCCGATTGCCATTCACTGTCGCGAACCCTAAGCACTGTTCACCGTAGCTTTTCTCCAATGATCCCCGCGTTTTCCGGTCGCCGTTTTGAACGTTTGAGTTAGTGTTGGACTCCTCTTGTGATAGTGCTTCATCCTATACCACCTTTGGAAGCTGTGGTTAGCTGTAAGTAGGATCGCGAAACAGCACCAGTAGCCGTGTGTTCACTGTGCAGGTAGCATTTCGTTTTAGCGTTAAGATCTTACCTTAGAGCTTCCTGTTGAGTTGTTAGGTTTGAGTTGGTTTGAGTTGTAGCTCCCAGCCGTGTATTCTGTGTTAAGCGTCCCTAAGATTTAAGCTTTGTTGCTTCGGCAGGTGGTCGGATCTGTGTTCTAGGGACCTTGTGGTAATTGTTGCACAGAATATCAAGGTACGGATTTGGAGCTTGTGAATCAGCGTGGTTAAGGCTTGGATAATTTGTGAGATTGCTTGTTGTGTGAATGGCCGTGTATGCTTTGTGGTTGTTGTTTTCCATATGATTATGCTAGTTGTTTAGCTGTTGCATATACGAATTATCATTTTCCATATCAGCTATTGTAGCCTTGTTTTTGAGCTATATCTCTTTCTTACCAGGATTCGAGGGCGAGCGGCGATACCGCACTCTCATCTCCCTGCTGGGATCTGTTAGCCCTCACGCGCCGAGTGGTTAACTACCACAGTTCATGGGTTGGGCAACGGCGGGTTGAGCTGTTTGATGCATCTGGTATTCGGGTGTGGTGTAAAGATGAGCGGGTAATTCCCGTATGCTTGTACACACACCGTGGCCACCATTCATTGCAGATTCTGTTCAGCTGTGCTTGAGTTCCTTGGCTCCCTTCTTCGGTTGTAGCCTTCAGCTGTTGTCCCGTGTCTCATGCATAGCATCTGCATTTTATCTTTGCTGTTCATTGCTGATTTATAGTTGCTCTCCGTACTGGGGTTTGACCCCGATGTCTCTTTGGGGCTGTGGTGTTGGTTGCCTGTGTTTCTTTTCAGGTATCCCAGGTTTTACAGCTGGTCGTGGTTTTAATCCAGCTGGAGGTGCCCCAGGTGGAGGATAGAGTGTCCCTGTTAGTATAGTATATATGTAACAGTACTGTTAGCCAGGGGATTCCCCGTGCTCTGTTGTATTCCATTGTGTTGGTTGTTTGGTACTGGATGCATGATTTGTACTATATTGTTTATTGTGGCTTGTAGCCTTTGATTGTTGTGTAACTGGGATATATTTTGAGTATTTCCGTATTTTAAATTATGTTATCTTTCAGTCAGGCCAAAAGAAAAAATTTTAACCACTTTTTAGTTGCTTCCGCATGTTTTTACGTGGTTTATCTCTGATGTGAGCACGAGGCCTGACATTTTTGGTATCAGAGTTTAAGCTGGGATAAGCTCGATTTCTTTGATCACACTTGAGTCTAGGCACAGTGTGTGTGTTGCTTGTGCTTGACTATGTGATTTATGTGCTGTATATTTTTGTGTTATGTGACATCTATGTTGTACTTGTTCTGTGTTATCTTATCATGTTTAGTGCCTTAGTAGATGCCGCCTAGACGTAGAGCTAGAGGTAGGGGCAGTTTCAGGAATCGAAAGGTCAGAACGGGGATCAGCGTAGTATTCCTCTTCGTGGTCGTGGTAGGTGTGAGGAGGATGAGGTTGATGACTTGACAAACCGAGTGGAGAGTATGGAGATTGTGATGGTGAGGTTCCAAAGGATGAGTCCCCAGATTTTCAACGATGACGAGTCTAGCGAGGATGCGGATTTGTGGCTACGGCACATCACCGGTTTGTTCGATCGTGTTCAGTACGATGACGAGCTTAGGTTGAGTTTGGCGACCTTCCAGCTGAGGAAGAGCGTGGAGCGCTGGTGGCGAGGCGCTTCGAGTACCTTGGTGGAGACCGGTGTGGGGATTACTTGGGACAGTTTTTGTGTTGCCTTTCGGCAGGAGTACGTCCCGGAGTCGTACGTGAACGCTCGTGAGCGAGATTTCGATCATTTGGAACAGGTACCATGTCTGTGCGAGAGTATGCTCGGTTGTTTTCTTCTCTTTTGGCATATGTCCCGCATGTTGCTGGCCGGGAGAGGGCCAAGAGGACTAAGTTTCTTGAGGGTTTGAACGAAGATCTGTATTTGATGGTGCTGACGAGCAAACCGAAGAGTTATGCTGAAGCAGTGGACAATGCAATTGATATTGAGGAAGGTATGCGGAGCCGGAGGTCGCGTGCTAGGCCTCAAGGTGCTCGGGGTGGTCGTCCTGCTGTTCAGGGAGCACAGTCTTCCCAGCCTTCACAGTCAGCCCATCAACCCCAGCAACAGCAGTTGGCTCAGCAGTCTGGCCGCCAGAGGTTCCGACCTCGTGGCCTTCAGTTTAAGAAGAAGTCTGGTTCTGGTTCTTCTGGTTCGGGTAGCTCTAGTAGCAGTGGTTCTAGGGCGGAGTTTTGTGGTTACTGTGGAGGCAAGCATTCGTAGACTCAGTGCATTGGCGTGCAAGGCTCTTGTAATATCTGTGGTCAGTATGGGCATTTCATGAGGGTGTGTCCGTCGGCCGGATCGCAGCAAGCCGCAGCCCCACCTCAGGGTCGAGGAGGATCGTCTAGGGGTCGTTCTGTTAGAGTAGATGCCCGACTAGCCAACTTGTGGCGTGTGGGTTTTATTGACTCTTGTACAAACGATCTTTATATATGATATTCGCATTCTTTTATATGGCATTCTTTACTTTCATTATGCGTGTAATGATTTACAATTGTGTTGAGTAAAGACCTAGAATACACTAAAGCGTATGTTAGATGTGATAGTGGGTATGACGGCTATCATGAAACACATCTAATAGTCGCTGTGTATTCTGAACATGTTCCTAGTCGATTGGGCCGTCAAAATGAGGATAAGGCTTTTATATGGCATTCTTTACTTTCATTATGCGTGTAATGATTTACAATTGTGTTGAGTAAAGACCTAGAATACACTAAAGCGTATGTTAGATGTGATAGTGGGTATGACGGCTATCATGAAACACATCTAATAGTCGCTGTGTATTCTGAACATGTTCCTAGTCAATTGGGCCGTCAAAATGAGGATAAGGCCGCC
>KV010828.1:207759-246309 GCA_001598015.1 Dorcoceras hygrometricum | reverse complement strand
ACCACGACCGACTGGTTCTTGCAGGCACTATCAGTGATACCTAGGGGATCATGGGGCGATGTTGCTAGACGCTTTACCATGATCCGTTGGGCAGGTCCGGAATTGTGATTCCGGAGCCACAATGGTTGTGGTCCCACGGCTAGCTGTATCCCTGAACCATTGAGGGTCACACAAGTACTGGATTCAAAATTCCCACACGGATACTCAGCTCAATGTGTTGAGCACGGCAGGCACTATCAGTGATACCTAGGGGATCATGGGGCGATGTTGCTAGACGCTTTACCGTGATCCGTTGGTTAGGTCCGGAATTGTGATTCCGGAGCCACAATGGTTGTGGGCCCACGGCTAGCTGTATCCCTGAACCATTGAGGGTCACACAAGTACTGGATTCAAAATTCCCACACGGATACTCAGCTCAATGTGTTGAGCACGAGAAGAGGATTTCGGGAAGTACGACGTCCTAAAAGTCAACAGGGGTCAAACCGGGATTTGACTCTGTTGAGGGGCAAAACGGTCATTTTGCTATTTAGGGTTTGATGATCTAAAAAATTGTTTTCACATCATAACATTCAGTTTTGGAAACTGAGTCGATCGGTCCGATCTGATCGGCGATCGGAGTTGCGATGAAGTCACAGCGATAAATATCGTCATTTGGACCCGGGCCCGTTGGACCGGCCCAAGTCCACCTTAAGTCTATTTAATGTTGATTATTGGACTTGATTAATTAATTGAGATAAACACTAGACTTCATAATCAACCCTAACCCTAGCCGCCCCTCTCTTCTCCCCTCACGCCGCCGCCGCCGCCGCCGCCGCCGTGCGCCGCCGCCGTCGCCGCCCAACTTCGCCGGAACTTTGTTCCGGCCTAGTTTTTCGATGTAGTTTTGTTATTCGTATTGATCGCCTCCCGGTTTCTATATTTTTGTTCTTCCGCTGCCTGACCGGGGGGCGGATCCGGATCCCCGACACGTTCCACTCAGTTTCCGCAGCCTAGGATTTTTGAGACGCACTTTAGGCCTTTCCAGCAGCCTGGTCTGTCGCGTTTCGGACAGTCTTCTCAGCCGTTTTTCTTTAGACCTCAGCATGCTCAAGCGAACGTCATTACTAGAGAGCAAGCGGAGGGCACGCCCAGTGGAGTGATTACAGGTATCTGTTCTATTTTTGATTTACCTGCCCGAGTGTTGTTTGACACTGGCGCATCGCTTCATTTATTTCTGATGTATTTGTGGCTGAGCATGGATTGCATACCACTTCTTTGCGTGATGTTGTGTCCGTCTCTACTCATGGTGGCGCGAGCCTGTTTTCTCAAGGGATTTTGTTAGATGGCGTTCTGAGTTTTGGTGAGCATGTGTTGGTGGCGAATTTGTTTTGTTTGATGTTGTGGGATTTCGACTACATAGTAGGTATGGACGTGTTGTCCAGCTATAGGGCCACTGTGGACTATTTCCATGGAGTTGTACGTTTTAAGCCTCAGTCTGGCGAGAAATGGAATTTCTACGGCCATGACTCTCAGTCGAAGATTCCGTTGATCTCAGCGATGGAGACGTTCAGCTTGTTGTCGACGGAGAATGCTGGTTTTATGATTTACGCGTTGGATGCATCTTCTTCTTTGCATGTGCAGCTCAGCGACGTTCCTGTGGTGCGTCATTTTCCTGATGTGTTTCCGGAGGAGATCCCTGGTTTTCCTCCGATGAGGGAGATTGACTTTAGCATTGAGCTGGTGCCTGGCACAGCTCCGATTTCGCGTGCACCATATCATTTAGCGCCTGCTGAGTTGAGAGAGCTCAAGGTGCAACTAGATGACTTGCTGGAGAAAGGTTTTATCAGACCTAGCATGTCGCCGTGGGGAGCACCTATCTTGTTGTCAAGAAGAAGGATGGCACAATGAGAATGTGCATTGAATTCCGTCAGTTGAACAAAGCTACTGTTAAGAATAAGTACCCGTTGCCTAGGATCGATGACTTGTTTGACCAGTTGCAAGGGTCTGCTGTGTATTCAAAGATCGATCTACGTTCAGGGTACCATCATCTGAGAGTTAGAGATCAAGATGTCACGAAGACTGCTTTTCGTACTAGGTACGGGAACTTTGAGTTTCTGGTGATGCCTTTCGGATTGACAAATGCTCCTGTAGTCTTCATGGATTTGATGAACCGAGTCTTCCGAGAGTTTATAGATCAGTTTGTGATAGTGTTCATCGATGATATCTTGGTGTATTCAAAGACTCCTTTGGAGCACATGGAGCATTTGAGAGTTGTACTTCAGACTTTGAGGGACTCACAGCTGTATGCTAAGTTCTCTAAGTGCGAGTTCTGGTTGGATCGCGTTGTGTTTTTGGGTCATGTGATTTCAGCGGATGGCATTTCTGTCGATCCCAGTAAGGTAGATGCTGTTTTGAACTGGGAGCGTCCTAGGAATGTGTCTGAGGTTCGTAGTTTCTTGGGTCTGGCTGGCTATTATCGTCGCTTCATTGAAGGGTTTTCTAGTATAGCTAGGCCGATGACTCAGTTGACTCAGAATGACAAGCGATTCGTTTGGACTGAGCAATGCGAGAATGCTCTTCAATTGCTCAAGGAGAAGTTAACTACTGCGCCTGTGTTGGCTTTGTCGTCTGGTTCAGGTGGCTACGTCGTGTGTTCTGATGCTTCGCTCAATGGATTGGGTTGTGTGTTGATGCAGCATGGTCGAGTCATTGCCTATGCTTCGCGACAGTTGAAACCGCACGAGACTCGATACCGAGTTCATGATTTGGAGCTAGCCGCTGTGGTCTTTGCGTTGAAAATTTGGCGCTATCTGTATGGCGAGCAGTTTGTGGTGTACTCGGACCACAAGAGTTTACAGTATTTGTTTTCGCAGCCTGACTTGAATATGAGACAGCGTAGGTGGATGGAGTTGATGAAGGATTTTGATTGTGAGATCAAGTATCAGCCTGAGAAAGTTAACGTAGTGGCTGACACGTTGAGCAGGAAGGCTCCGGAAAAGATGCTTGCGTCGCTGTATATTTCTAAGGACTGTGAGCATCTCAGCACTACTGGTTGGAGGTTTTACCCGGCTGAGGATTATGTTGTGGTTTCTGCTTTCCAAGTGGAGCCACAGGTTGTTTCGAACATTAGAGCGGCTCAGATGACAGATCCTTCCCTCCACGAGTTGAAGTTGAAAGTTAGGGCTGGACAACTTGATGACTATTCTGTTTCGTCTGATGGTTGTTTGCGTTTCCGTGGTCGGTTGGTTGTACCCAATCTTATAGATCTTTGGGAGGAGATCCTTAGATAAGCGCACTGCAGTAGACATAGTGTTCATCATGGTGCACGGAAGATGTACCATGTGGAAGCTGAAGACAGTGTCCCGACCTGTTGAGGGGCCCGACGATTACTCTTATGGTGAATTTGAGTTTTCAAAGCAGCCTGTAAGTTTTATGGGTAGCCTTGTTGTTGTATTTCTGTTACTTTGTTTTCCCCAGAGTTCATTAATTTGATATTTTTGGAATATACTGACGTATATTTGATTGCGAATTGAACTTTTTTCTTGTTATTCGGATGCAATTGGGTGCATGGATCGAAATTTTTGTTTGCGAGAGTACTTTGGGGAATAACTTAAAAAAGTATGTTAAATAAATCAAGATGGAATTTTTTTTCTTTTTTCTTTTTTGCTTAAAACGATCCTCGAAAATTACTCTTCTTCGTGTTATTTTTAATCATTGATTTGATGAGCCTGCCATTTTCTAAATTTAGGAATCTGTTCTCTATTTCCTAATGTATTGAACTACCTCGCAAGGGTTTGATGTTCATGCTTTTCTGAGTGGAATATGTGGTGACCGGTGACTCAGAGTACACTAAAATATGACGAGTCTCTTTTAACATACTAGCTTGCACACTTTGTCTGCATTCTGTAAGTTATTGCAGTATGATTTCCTGCTACAGATTCACAGTTGAGTCCTTATATTTGTCATTGAGGCCCTTCGATTGTCTTTTGGTGCTTATCTTAAAACGATTAATTACCAAGTTTCTAACCTACGTATTCATAGATAAAAAAATTAATACTACAGTCGAAAGAACTGACACGCCTACAACTGCGTAAAGTCATTAGAAATTTTTTCCTTTTTCATTTTGGCTGCAAAGGAAATATATAATTATATTGCACGGGAGAATTAGGCAGGATGTGAGGGCTGTAAAAAGGATATTGAGAATAAACTAGATTAACTCCAAATTCCTTCTGAAGTCATCAAATTAATCCTGTGAAAACTAACAAGAACATACTTTCGTTTGGCTCCTGAAGGAAGCCAACTAGCCAGCACAATTAAAGGGAGAGGTAAGAACTAGATTCCTCTCACGTTTAGCAGCAGATGGTATTTGTTTGTGGCTTAAAGCCTAAAACTTTCCCATGCTATGGGTATGGGGAGATGGTAGTCCACCCTGCTCATCAGATGCCCTGCTTGTTGTTCAGAAAATGTTAATGTTAGATCTCACTTCTGATTTACAACTTAGACCTTCACTTAATTTCCTCGCTGGTTTTTTATATAACGGTATTCGCTGGTCCCAAACTTTCTTTTTGTTCACAGGTTGCTTCTTCCTCAGATAATATTGATATATGGAGAGAAAATTGGACAATCTTTTACTTGATAAGGATAAGCAGGAGTTAGTATCAAAGGAGAAAAAGGATAGAAGTGATTATGAGCAAATAGCAGCATTAGCAAGCAGTATGGATTTGTATAGGTATCTTCTGGAATGACTTAGTGTTTATATATATTTCTCATTCTAAATGAAGCATTGAGGATTAATGTCACAACATATTTTTTTCAGTCACCTTTATGTGAAAGCAGTTGTTGTCAGTAAGGTTCCTTTACCCAGCTATAGGTTTGATCTTGATGAGAAGCGGCCCCAGAGAGAGGTACTTTCCAGGAATATTTGCTTGCAGGCTCTTTCAAAAACAATATTGCTCGATTCTGCAGAATGTTCCGAGTAATATTAATCTCATTTGCTTATCTTTTAATATATTCACTTTTAGTTACCGACTCATTTATGCTGGTGATGTTCTTAAATCTTAGCTGATTATTGACGAAGGTCATCTTTTCTCTTGATTTTGTCAAACACTTTCAACTCCCTCATAAAAAATGAAACAGAGAGAAATTCTCCATACTTATCTAAAAATCAATGGTTGATACATATATGCTCTCAATTGTTTTGAGAAATTTTTAGGTGATCTTGTCGCCGGGATTGCAAAAGCGTGTGCATACCCATCTTGTGAACTACATTTCTGAAAAACATATGAGCAGGGATATGTTTTCCGGATCAAGGAGTAATGCTACTATTGATAATGATGATCTTTTTTGGAATCCAGAGCCATTTCCATATAGTAAGCCCAATAATGAGAAAAGTTTATGGAGAAAAAGTATGCAAATGCTCGACAAGCAACGAACTTGGCAGGTCTCACTGCCTCAGTCCATTTAGATTTTATATTGCTTTTCACTTCTAACTTGTTATCAGCTCCATAATTGCTACCTGGATTCTGGTGGAATTTGTAGGCTTCTTACTTATTAATTTGAACTTTAGTAATAAAATACGATGCATTGAATTCAGTTCGAGGATGTACTTAATCTGGAAAGAGATTGAGGATCAGCTGAAACACATAGAATTTCTGGGTCAGATATCATAAGATGCATTCCATTCTCCTGAAGTATGCAAACTACAATGTAATATGTCAAAGAGTGAAGCCGGTGAGCACACTACAATATAAAAAGAGGAAAAACAAAGAAAGAAATATCGTAGGATATATGATTAGACACGTAGTCAGTGTATTAATAAAATGATAAAAAAGACTGCCAAAGCTAAAAACTGATAGCATATAAAGTAGACTGGTAATTACTGTTACTGATCAGATAGGATGACTGTTTTCACGATCACTTAGTGATGTCACAATGATGTTTGGTCGTAACCCTAGTGCTGCATAATATTGTTTGGTTTCTCATCTCTGTCCTTTAGATGTCTTGGACTAGTCTTCCTCCTACATCTGTGTTTCTTGACTTTCAATAAGATAGACGGCTTTACCTTTTGAAGAGAACTTATTGAAACTGAAGCTTTGTGCTCCTCTGTTACTTCTTTGTCGGCATATTCTTTATTGTGCCACTTATGAATACTTCTTCTGTGCAGATACTCTTCTTTTCATAGGTTGTTGCATTGTTATGGATATATGTAACTCTATTACTTTGAAGAAAAGTGCGACTCCGTTCATGCCTTTTTTCCCTGGACCTTTGAGAATATTGTTGTTCCCTGCAGTTCTTATATTGATTTTAGTTTAATGTTTTCATCTTTTTACAGCTGTTATCTATTTTTTATGATTGTCTAAATATCTACAGATACTTGATCTTATATTTCAACTTCTGCAAAATATAGTGGTTTCTTGTGTTTATGATTGATAAATATAACGGTGCAATCGTTTGGGTAACATATATCTATTTCTACAGGAATCAACTGAAGGCAGAAAAATATTGGAGTTTCGTCGTAATCTCCCTGCTTATAAAGAGAAAGACACCATTTTAAGTGCCATTTCCAGAAACCAGGTATACGATGATTTGGCTGTGTTGATTACAACTTGTATGCGATAAAACATTTCTTTGGCAGCCTTCTGATGAACTCTCAAAGCCGATGCTATCTTTGTGTCATTTTGTTAATGAAAGTTGTTTTGTACTTGACAAGTGAAGACTGCTGAACTTACCCATTGTTGCAGCACGTCAATGTTAACCATGATGCTTTATTTGATCAGCGTGCTTGAGAAAATTTGTGATGCTATTACTAGGATAACTATCTTGGTGCATGATTATTAGTTTTCTTTTATGTGTTCCCTGGTTCATGCTTTAGTACTGATTCATTTGCAATGTGATAGTCGGATGAAGCTTTCACCAACGTCACCATTTGTAAGTTAAACTTGGTTTGATGCCAAAATTAAGGTCGTATGTTGAATTCTCATTAGTTGTGAGTCGGTAGAATTACTGGGAGGATTATTTTTGAAGACACAGTTACCCATACTGGTATAGAAATCAAACTGAGCTGTTTGATCTTTTGTACGGTTTTTATATATTTGAGTCCAATCGTCATAAACAGTTTTAACTATTGGTATGTAGTTAGAGTTTGATTCTATATTTTGTTTCTCATCAAATATAATTAAAGCAATTTACTCGCTATCAACATCTGCTATTGTTTCATAAGTCCTAGTAACGCAAGTGTAAAATTTTTGTTTTTTGGTATTTGCGACGACTTTTTTGTATATCCTCTTCTTTCTCAACATCAAGGGACAAATTATGCAAAAATTTACTAAATCATACGTGCAGCGCTATCCAGAAATCTCAAAACATTTCGTCACAGATCGAAAATAATTGTTAATTCAGTTTGTGTCGGGTACATGGCTTTAGTTTGATGGCATTTAGTTCATATTTTACATAAAAAAACTCGTAATTGGCTCCATAAACTGAATATAATTTTAGAAAGAGTGGACAAGAATTCACTGCAATCAATGAACTTGAAATCCCCATTTCTAAGAATATCCAAGCTACGCAGCTCATGTTTTAGATTCTTGGCTGATTTGATGTTTGCACTTAACAATAATGATGTTGACTATATATGTTCAAACCACTCAAAATTTTGATGATAAATTTTATGACTCATCTATACATTCACAAATTTGCAAAACAATTGTCTGCCAGTTCAAGTAACATATAAGATATAATTGTTTCCCAATCACACTATTCTCTCTACTCTTTTTAAATACATTTTATTTAATCTGTCTTTTCACTTGATCGGATGTTTCACTTTTAATATGACATCAACCATGCAATTTTATATAAGTTTTTGCCAAAACAATTCTTTTTTTTTGTTAAATATCTATAGTGGAATGAGTTTGAGGTGAAACAATAGCTCGACCAAATGCCACCATTATGTGCACATGCCACTTGGCTATGATGGCATTATTTGACAATGGAGAGTGAGTTTTTTCTGAATATAAATCTTGGTCGGGCCGATAAATGGTGGAAATTTGAATCTTAGGTTGTCATTATCTCTGGTGAAACTGGGTGTGGGAAGACGACCCAGATTCCACAATTTATTCTCGAGTCTGAAATTGAATCTATGCGTGGGGCCATGTGCAATATTTTATGCACTCAGCCTAGGAGATTGTCTGTCATGTCAGTCTCTGAGAGGATCGCCACAGAGAGGATGGAGAAATTGGGGGAAACAGTGAGTCCTCCAGCTCACTGAGTTTTATTTTGTCATTTCTGGCTTTTGTGTTAGTATTTCTCTTACATTTGCCTCCTGTTTTATAGGTTGGATATAAAGTGAGGCTAGAGGGTATGAAAGGAAGGGATACCCACCTCCTTTTCTGCACAACTGGCATTCTGTTGCGTAGATTATTAGTTGATAAAAATTTAAAGGATGTAACACATGTTATTGTGGATGAAATTCATGAGCGTGGCATAAATGAAGGTATTCATTGCACTATTGCACTATTGCACTTGTAAATTAAACTCTCCAGTATCTCGTGTACAGTTTTGATGTTTGATGAACAGACTTTCTGCTGGTGGTTTTGAAAGATTTACTTCCTCTTCGACCAGAATTAAGGCTAATTTTAATGAGTGCAACCTTAGAAGCAGATCTCTTCTCATCATACTTCAGTGGGTCTCTGGTGGTGCACATCCCGGTGAGGATCTAGTATCTTCTCTTGTTGGTGGGCTTGGGCTGCTTTGGGCTTAAATATCTTGATTCATCCAGATCCATTCTCGTTTTCACCAAGGAGTTTATCCATGTGGTTTTGCTAATACATGAAAGTATCATAATTTTATGCTATGAGAGTTAAATGTTTTGCTTCTGCCAGTTATGGTTGTAGAGTCAGTGATAAATATCTTCTGCTTTAAAAGATGTACTTGACAAAGTTATTTGAATTTCTGGTATTTAAAAAGATACATATTCTGGAGATACGTTTTGGACAATACATTACAGAATGTGATGTAAGTTTGATTTGGGTTTTATGATGAAACAGAATCTGTTGGTTTAACTATGTCACATCACGTGGAGTATTTTGGAGAGTGACGCAAAGATGATTTAAAAGTAGGAGTTACGTTGGGAGAGTTGTAAATAAAATGAAATTATACTTTTGTAAGAGAAAATGAAAATTAAATGACTTAGAAACCTAATTTTCCAATAAAAAAGTAACATATCCTGAAATAAATCCAAGTAGAGGGCAAGTATTTGGATGCAGTTCTTTAGAGAAGAGTGTAGTGCACCTTGACGTACTTTTCTAGGCCAAGAAATTTGGAATGAGTTTTTTTAAGTTGTTATATTTGGTTTGTGTGCGAGTGAAAGGTTCAGTTACTTAATGATTTTCTTTGCAAGAATTAAGGGTACAGATACAAGTTATTTGATGGTTCTTTCAATTATTTAAGTGCGATGTTGAGGGGAATGTTTTTCTTTTTCATTACCACATAATTTCGCAGAAAGTTGTTTCGCCAAAATATGAAGTCACCCTGAATGTTTCCATGTTTAGTTCAGGGTTTTACTTATCCTGTACAACATCATTTCTTAGAAAGCATTTTGGAGACTTTGGGATACCAATTGACCCCTCAGAATCAGATTGACGATTTTGGTGTTGACAAGATGTGGAAGATGAGCAAACAATCGACAAGAAAGAGAAAGAGCAGAATTGTTTTTGCAGTTGAGGTGTTCTGGTCTCTCTCTGTCTCCGTTGCTTATATGATATTGTCCTTGTGCTGACATCATAATGTAAGAAGAGGAAAGAATATATTAATTATCATTAATATTTGATTGGTATTTGTTGTGCTCTCAATCACAACAGGTAAGCAATCAACGAAGATAAAGGAATCAAGGTATGAATTGTATATTGAATGAATTGAAACTGGAACTACAGGACAGTTATTGAACTCCCAGGACTAAGCCTGTAACCTCTAGACAATCTAGATAGCAACTGATAGCAACTAATTCGATAACTTCCTTCCCCGCTCTTCTCGCTATTTATACTGTTCTAATCTTTCTTTTGGGTCGTGGCCCTCCTACTGTACACTTTTGTTATATTGGGCCTGGGCCTATTCTGTTCATTAACACTACTCCTGTCAACACCCCCTCCTTAAAATCAGCCTTGTCCCCAAGGCTGGTGTCTGGAAATTGGCTGCCAACTCTGCCGCGTCTTCCCACGTTGCTTCTTCGATAGGCTTGTTTTTCCACTGAAGTAGGACTTGCGGAATCATCACCCCTGCTTGCTTCTTCTGTTCGTGGGCCAGTATCTTGAAGGGTTCATATAAGTTGGCCATGTCTTGCTCCAACGCTGCGGGTAATTCCTGTACATGTGTGTTTGTGCCTACTGCTTTTTTCAGTTGCGAGGCATGAAACACTGGATGGATTCTTGACCCTGGCGGTAATTGCAGTCTGTAGGCTACCTTTCCGACCCTCTGAACTATCTCATAAGGCCCATAATACCTTGGTGACAACTTCTGAAAAACTCTGGAGCAAACAGAATTCTGGCGTTGGGGCCTTAGCTTCAGAAATACCCTGTCTCCCAACATCCCGACGATGGCTATTGGCATACTTTGTCATCCGCTGTTGTGCACGCCCGAGGTTGTATTTGAGTTGTCTCAATACCTCATCCCTGTCCAACAATTCACGTCCTACTGCTGCAACCTTGGATTCTGCCGGTAGGAACCTCGTAATTACTGGTGGCTTACGGCCATATACCACTTCAAAGGGGGTCATCCCAGCAGCTGTTTGATAGGCTGGATTGTACCAGTATTCAGCCAATGAAACCCAAGTAGCCCAGTTGCGAGGCTGCTCCGATGCAAAACAACGCAGATATGTTTCGATGCATCTATTCAAGACTTCCGTCTGTCCATCCGTCTCACGATGATAAGCTGAACTCATGGCAAGCTTAGTGCCCTGCAACCGGAATATCTCCTTCCAGAAGGCGCTCATGAACATAGAATCTCTGTCGCTAACTATGGATCTTGGAACCCCATGCAGACGTACAACTTCTTTAATGAACTTGTCTGCTACACTTTGGGCAGTATACGGGTGCCTTAATAAGATGAAATGGCCGTATTTCGAGAGTCTATCTACCACGACAAATAGCACTTCAAATCCCTGTGATTTGGGCAACCCCGAGATAAAATCCATAGAAATATCCTCCCATATCTGTTCAGGCACCGGTAATGGTTGTAGTAGGCCAGCGGGTTTCATAGCTTGATATTTCTGTTGTTGGCAAACAAGACATTCTGCTACAAACTGATATACCTCCCTCTTCATGCCCCTCCAAAAGAAACAATTCGCAATACGTTTCAATGTCCTAAGACCTCCTGCATGGCCCCCCTCTCGTGAATTGTGACATTCTGCCATAATTTGATTTGTCCACTTGGACTGTGGCGGCAGCACAAGTTTGTTCTTATACAGAAGTGTGTCGTGTGCTAAAGCATACTGGGAATTAGTCATCTCCCCCTTCTTCAGTTTCTCCACTATCTCATTCAACCCTGGGTCCTTCTTAACCGCCTCTTTAATTTCCTCCATGCCCACCCACTGTGGTATAGATATGCTTTTAAGATCAGCCTCTAGGCACCTAGACAGTGCGTCTGCCACCCCATTTAGTGTTCCTGGCTTGTATCTGATTTGAAACTCGTATCCCATAAGTTTCGATAACCATTGTTGCTGATCCGGCGTTGTTATCCTTTGATGAAGTAATTCCTTAAGTGCTTTGTGGTCGGTGAGGATAACAAATTTTTGACCCAACAAATATGGCCTCCATTGATGTACTGCCAGCGCTAATGCCATCAATTCCTTCTCGTAGGTCGACTTACTAAAGGCTCTATCCGCTAGTGCTTTACTGAAGAAGGCAATGGATCTACCCCCCTGTGATAAAACTGCTCCGATCCCTCTCCCTGACGCATCGCATTCAATTTCAAACTCCTCCTCAAAATGTGGCAATTTCAATACAGGCGCTGTTGTAAGTCGCTTCTTTAATTCTTCAAAGGCTGTATTTGCTGCAGAATTCCATCCAAAACAGCATTTCTTGAGTAACTCTGTGAGAGGTTTGGCTATCTTGTCGTAGTCCCTAATGAATTTCCGATAGTAGCCTGATAACCCCAAGAACCCACAAAGCCCCTTAATGTTTCTTGGGACAGGCCATGCTTCAACATAATCCACTTTCTTTCTGTCAACAGCAACTCCCTCACCCGAGATGATATGGCCTAGATACTCTATTTCTGTTAAGCCAAAGCAGCACTTCTTTCCATTCACAAACAATTGATTCTGCTATAGGATTTCCAGCATCGTCTGCAGGTGATTGGCGTGCTCTCTCAAGCTACTGTTGTATATCAGAATGTCGTCAAAAAACACCAATACGAATTTCCTTAAGTCTGGCCGCAACAGGTCGTTCATCATAGCTTGAAAAGTGGCCGGGGCATTCTTTAGCTCAAACGGCATAACCCTGAACTCATAATGCCCCAGATGAGTACGAAACGATGTCTTAGCTATATCCCCTAGTTTGACCCTGATTTGGTGGTACCCGGACCTTAAGTCCAACTTAGAGAACCATCGGGAGCCATGTAGTTCATCCAGTAACTCCTCTACTACTGGAATGGGATACTTGTCGGATATGGTGACCTCATTTAGGGCTCTATAATCAACGCAAAACCTCCAGCTTCCGTCTTTTTTCTTTACCAATATTACTGGGCTCGAGTACGGACTGTGGCTTGGCTGTATTACCCCTGCTGTTAGCATCTCATTCACAAGTTTCTCAATCTCGTTCTTCTGCCTGTGCGCATATCGATAAGGTCGCACCTGTACAGGTCCCTGACCCTCTTTGATATTGATGGCATTGTCTTGAGACCTGCTCGGTGGTAGGCCTTGAGGTTTGTCGAAAATTGTCCCATATCTACTTATTACCTCCTGCAACTCCCTGGGATATATTCCTGTCCTCTGGACCTCTTCCTCCTGCTCATTTCTCTTCAAGGTAAAAACAGTAGCAACGAATTCAACCTCTGTAATCTTACAAAGGGACTTGAGGGACACCACAGCCCTTTGCAACGTTGGATCCCCTGTTAACTCTATCACCCTCTCTCCCTCCTTGAACCTCATCCTCATCTTATTCTAGTCTAACATCACTTCTCCCAGCGTTCGCAGCCAATCTACCCCAAGTATCACATCAACCCCCCCTAATTCAAACAAATGTCCCGTGATAACCACTGTGTACATTCCCAACTCTACGTTCAAGTTACGGCACACCCCTTGACATCGCACCTTTCCCCCATCACCTAAACAGACACCAAACCGCACTGTTTCATCGATCGTCAATCCTAACTTCTCCACCAATGGTCGTGAAACAAAATTATGACTTGCCCCACTGTCCACCATTAACACTACCTCCTGCCCCAAAATTCTCCCTCTCAGCTTCAGTGTTTGTGGCTGACTTA
Source organism: Dorcoceras hygrometricum (assembly GCA_001598015.1). Lineage (NCBI taxonomy): Eukaryota > Viridiplantae > Streptophyta > Magnoliopsida > Lamiales > Gesneriaceae > Dorcoceras > Dorcoceras hygrometricum. Next base: position 232,860 of record KV010828.1, on the reverse strand, counting down.
CGCCACTAATTGAAAATAAAGGAAGTTCGAGAGTACCATGATCCTTGTCGTCCTCCTCAACTTCACGTCCTTCTTCAGTCATCTCCTCTGCTATCGAGTCCTCTCCGCCATCTTCCTCTAGCAGAGCAACCTATATCACTTTAAAGGCACACTTATGCGTCGGGGAATACGCTTCCCCGCACCGGAAACATAACCCCTTCTCCTTCCTTCGTTGGAACTCCTGCTGGGACACTATCTTGCCTTCTCGTTTTACATCACTTCGGCGTTGAAATTGTACCAGTGAAGAAGGACCTCCAGTTGCTCTATATGCATCCCGCGAGGATGTGTTCACTCCTCTGAGATCGGTACTGTTATTGTATTGTTCGCGATGGCCCGTCACCTGAGCTATGGCATTGGGTCGGCCTCTTTCCAGGCCCAACCCCTCACTCTGATCACGAGGCCCATTGATTGAGCCCGGCCGATAATATCTAGCGGTGTTCATCGGTGTATATCCCCCGCGATATTGCCCAGAGTATCCAGAGTTTTCTTCCTCGATTGCTCTAGCTAAGTCCATGGCCCTCATAATTGTACGAGGTTCATAGATCCCGATTCGTATGCTGATGTCTTCCCTCAACCCGCTCAAGAAATACCCCAAGCATTGATCTTCGGGTAAATCTCCTACCACAGCCAGCAATACTTCGAACTGTTCGATGTAAGAATCAAGCGATTGGCCGCCTTGTTTGAGTGAAGCTAACAGATAGAATGGGTTCGCCTGTCTTCTTCCACCATATCTCTTTATTAATTCGTCTGCGAACCTTCTCCAGCTCATGTCCGGAATCTTCAAACGTAACCACTGGAACCAGTGATAGGTTGTGCCATCCATGTGTATATGTGCGAGACGCAGGCGATGTTCAATTGGTGTGTCATGTAGCTCAAAATATTGTTCAGCTTTTCCCAACCAACCTCTCGGATCTGTCCCGTCGAAACCTGGAATTTCTACTCTCTTCAATGCATGACGCAATTCTTCTTCGCTGTTTGTTCACGGTTCTCGAGTAGAATCCCTAGTTTCCTCATCTTCTTCCACCCGCTCACTGTGTACCCTCCCTGGCGCTGGGTACCTCTTCGTATCATTCATCCACTGTTCTATCCGAGCCTGTGATTGTGCCATGCTTGCTAACGCCTTCGTCAAACTCCCCATCTGTTCCTGCATTTCATTCATATTGTGCTGCACCGCGCCTACAGTTTTCTCGAGAGCCTCCACTTTCGCCTCTGATCGTGTTGCCGCCATGAATTTCAACTCTGATCGTGTTGGCCAGCAGGTCGGACCAATTGTTGTGCTCTCAATCACAACAGGTAAGCAATCAAAGAAGATAAAGGAATCAAGGTATGAATAGTATATTGAATGAATTGAAACTGGAACTACAGGACAGTTATTGAACTCCCGGGACTAAGCCTGTAACCTCCGTGTTGCCGCCATGAATTTCAACTCTGATCGTGTTGGCCAGCAGGTCGGACCAATTGTTGTGCTCTCAATCACAACAGGTAAGCAATCAAAGAAGATAAAGGAATCAAGGTATGAATAGTATATTGAATGAATTGAAACTGGAACTACAGGACAGTTATTGAACTCCCGGGACTAAGCCTGTAACCTCTAGACAATCTAGATAGCAACTGATAGCAACTAATTCGATAACTTCCTTCCCCGCTCTTCTCGCTATTTATACTGTTCTAATCTTTCTTTTGGGCCGTGGCCCTCCTACTGTACACCTTTGTTATATTGGGCCTTCCCTAAGATAGGTCTACTAATTATGGCTAGGATTGTAAATATTTTTGGTAATTAGTCCTGTATATATAGCTTAGGTTGTACTCTGTTATTTATCAAGTAATAAAAAGGTTCCTCCATTTTCGACCATGGCTGTCCAGTGTATTTATCTTCATGGTATCATAGCCTAGAATCTGTATACCTGCTGCAATATTTGAAAGGAAGAGAGAGTCTCAAACAAAGACCAACGTACAATGTCTTCACTTGAGACTGACGGCGCGAAGGGTGAAAAGTACCGATCGCATTTTCTACAAATATCCATGGTTATGAAAGCCCTTCAATACAACTAACCGTTCACAAATTGAATGGGAAAAAATTACTTGGAGTAGGCTCAGTCAATCAAGCTTGTAATCGATGGAAAGGGACACCTATGGTACCTGACGTGAGAGATCGCCGAGCCAGCCGATCAAGTTTGAAGTATCACAAGCGTATGGAAGGTCATAGGGTGTATGTGTTCCTGGCAGGCCTAAACCGCGACCTGGATGAGGTTCGGGGAAGAATTCTGGGAAGAAACCCATTGCCATCCTTGGGTGAAGTCTTTGCTGAAGTTAGGAGGGAAGGCCGAAGGAAAATATTGTTGAGCACCAAACCTTCACCAACATCAGAAACTTCAGCCATGTTTAGCAAACACTTCGCCCCTACAGTCCCCAACCGACAACCAAAGAAAACAGAAGTGGTGTATGAACACTGTAGAAACCCTGGCATACAGCAGAAACTTGTTGGGATTACATGGCAAGCCACCTCACTGGAAACCCAAATCTGCAAGACAAAAGGGGGGCAGCGGTTCCAGAGCTTATCAATCTGGTTTGGACGAACAAAACAGTATTGAAAAATCCTCGGGGACAACCTCTTTCAGTAAGGAACAAATAGACCAACTGTATAAGCTTTTTCAATCCATTTCTTTCCCCCAGTCTACTCCAGGTTTTTGTTCCATAGCTCGAAAAGGTAATTCTCTGTTGGTTTCAATGCTTCCACTATATCCATATGCCCTTGGATCATCAATTCAGGTGCTACTGATCACATGACGGGATCGTCCAAGCTGTTTAATTCCTATATCCCTTGTCTGGTAATCAGAAAATCAAAATAGCCGATGGTTCTTTGTCTGCTATTACTGGACAAGGGACTATTGCCATTTCTCAGTCCGTAACTCTCCACAATGTTTTACATGTTCCTAATCTTTCGCGTAATCTTCTTTCTATTAGTAAATGGACTCGGGATTTGAAGTGTAGTGCTAAGTTCTCCTCGAATTTTGTGTGTTTTTAGGAACTGAACTCGGGAAAGACGATTGGTAGTGCTAAGGACGCTGGAGGCATGTATTATTTTGAGGAAGAAAGTCACTCCTGTGGACAAGTCCAACAATATAGTATCACACCTCTCTAGCTCTAGTAACAATGATATAATATTTTGGCATCATAGGTTTGTACATCCGAGTTTCCAGTATTAGAAACACTTGCATCCAAAATTATTTACAATAAAAATGTTTCTGATTTTCAGTGTGACATTTGCAAATTCGCTAAACATCATCGGTCATCTTTTCTTGCTCATCCCTATCATGTTTCGAAACCATTTGCCCTTGTTCATAGTGATGTTTTGGGACCTTTTAAAACCGCGACTCTGTCAAAAAGGCGATGGTTTATCACCTTTATTGATGATCACACATGTTTATGTTGGGTTTACCTACTCAGTGATAAATCAGAAGTTGAACAAAATTTTAAAAAATTTTATACGATGGTTTGAGACTCAATTTCATGAGAAAATTCAACTCTTGAGAAGTGATAATGCAAAAGAGTATTTTAATCGAATTCTTAGTAAAGTTTTTCATGAAAACGGTATGGTTATCACAACTTTTGCACCCACACTCCGCAGCAGAATGGTGTTGCAGAAAGGAAGAATCATCACCTCCTATAAGTATGTTTACTACTAATGTCCCTAAATACTTATGGGGAGGCTATTCACACTGCTGCGTATTTAACCAATCGCATGCCCTCCCGGGTGTTAAAATTTGAATCCCCCTTAACAGTTTCCAAAAAAACCTTTCCCATGTCTCATTTATATTCTGATGTACCACTGAAAGTGTTTGGTTGTGTGGTTTTTATCCATGTGCATCATCATAATCGTGATAAACTATATCTTTGAACTGTCAAATGTGTGTTCCTGGACCACTCTCCTATCCACAAGGGGTATAAATGTTTTGATCCCCTTTCACAAATCCTCTCTGTGTCTATGGATGTCACCTTTTGTGAATCACAACAGTTTTTCCGCATGCCTCTTCAGGAGGACCGTACATGGGAAGATTCGTTTGTTTTAGATTCAAAGAATGGAGAAGTCAATCCAAGTTTTGAATTTCGAAACTTTGGATGCACATCAAACAGTACCACAACTGAACCTTGGTACTCAAACACGAGTTGAGGATGATAAGTGGGAAGTTTATAGGAGGAGACAAACCCAAATAAGGAGGACCCTACAATTCCACATGACAAAGTGTCTGAAGTGAAGTCCAGCATCTGTCTAATTCCAATCGAGGAATTGTACCTAACTCTTCCATGTATTAGATATTCCCATTGCACTTATGAAAGGTGTCAGGACTTGCACTCAATACCCCCTTTTGAACCACAGTTCTTATAATGATTTATCTACGTCATATTCAAGTTTTATTTCTCAATTGCAAAATGTGGATGTGCCTATAACTATGTAGGAAGCTCTAAATGTTCCAGAATGGAAGATAGCTGCCCTTGAGGAAATGAATGCTCTAACCAAAAGTGGAACATGGGAGATGGTGCACTTACCTGAAGGGAAACGAACAGTAGGGTGCAAACGGGTCTTTAATGTGAAACTTAATCATGATGGCTTGTAGGAACTTTATAAAGCAAGGCTTGTTGCCAAGGGTTTCACACAAACATATGGCACTGACTACTAGGAAACATTTGCTCCAGTAGCAAAGCTTAACACTGTGTGCATGCTGTTATCATTAGCTGCAAATCTTGATTGGCCCCTATATCAGATGGATGTAAAAAATGCATTCCTGAATGGAGACCTATAGGAATAAGTATTCATGGATCCACCGCCTGACTTTGAGAAACAGTTTGGTGGAAAAATCTGTAAAGAAGTCCTTGTATGGACTGAAACAATCTCCACATGCTTGTTTTGAAAAATTCTCGAAATCAGTAAAGAAACAAGTGTGTATTCAAGGAAATCAGTCGATACCATGTTTGTAAAACATACGAGTGAAGGTTAGATGGCAATCTTGGTTGTGTAAGTTGATGACATAATTATTACAAAAAATGATGAAGCTGAATAACCCGAATAAAAGACGGTCTCGATTTGGAATTTGAGAAAAAAATTTGGGACTTTTGAGATACTTCTTGGGGATGTAAGTTGCTAGATCAAGAAAAGGAATTTATGTGTCTCAAAGAAAATATGTTCTAGACTTACTCAAGGAGACAATAATGTGCGGATGTAGACCAGTGATATACCCCCAAACAAAAGTTAAATGCACGGATGTAGACCCAGTGATTTACCCCCAAATCAAAAGTTAAATGCAACAACTAAGGGAGCTTCCTTTGAGAAAGAAAGATATCAACGTCTTGTATGGAAACTCATATATTCTCATACAAGACCTGATATCACATTTGCAGTCAGTATGGTTAGCCAGTTTATGCACTCACCACATGAAGGGTACATGGAGGCTGTCTACAAGATTTTGAGATACTTAAAGGGCTGTCGATAAGATTTTGAGATATTTAAAGGGCTTCCGGGAAAGAGATTATTGTTTCAAAAGCACAACCAAAGAAGCATAGTGGCATATATAGACGCAGATTGGGCTGACTCCATTTCTGACAAAAGGCTACCACGGGTTATTGTACCTTTCTATGGGGTAACCTTGTGTCATGGAGATCTAAACAACAAATTGTTGTGGCTCAGATAGTGCAGAAGCAAGCTCAGAGCGATGACAAATGGAGTATGTGAACTATGATGGCTGAAACTTGTGCTTGAAGAGTTGAAGCTAAATGGGAAGTGTCAATGATGCTGTTATGTAAAAACAAATCAGCAATTAGCATTGTAAACAATCCAGTGCAATATGATCGGACAATGCATATCGAAGTTGACAGGCACTTCATCAAAGAAAAGCTTGAAGGAGGATTAATTTGTATACCCTTCGTTACTTCTGAACAACAAATTGTTGATGCCTTAACAAAGAGTTATTTCAGACCTAAGTTCGAAGATTTCATTAGCAAGTTGGGCATGATTGATATATTGCACCAACTTGAGGGGATATGTAAGAAGAGGAAATAATATATTTAACTACCATTAGGATATTGGATTGGTATTTTATTCCCTAAGATAGGTCTATTAATTATGGCTAGGATTTAAATATTTTTTGTAATTATATGTATAGCTTAGGTTGTACTATGTTATTTATCAAGTAATAAAAAGGTTCCTCCATTCATGGCTGTCCTGTGTATTTATCTTCATTGTCCTTGCTTATATGATATTGCCCTCTTGCTGACATCATAAACATCTTGAAAAATGACCAGGATGCACTTAGTGCTGCTGACTTCAAGGGTCATACTTCTCGGACACGAGAGTCTTTGTCTTGCTGGAATCCCGATTCACTTGGTTTCAACCTTATAGAATACCTACTGTGCAATATATGTGAGAATGAAACACCAGGTGCTGTTTTAGTTTTTCTGACTGGGTGGGATGACATAAATGCTCTAAAGGACAAGCTTCAAACTCATCCTATACTAGGAGATACAAGCCGAGTTTTACTACTAGCATGCCATGGTTCTATGGCATGTTTAGAGCAGGTAATTGAGTTATTAGTTCTTGGATTTTGTTTTTGGTCTACTTTGCCATTATTAAGTTGTCAATATGCATATTATATGCCACATTTTAGCTGCATACTTGGACTTGATTAATCAATGACCATGAACTTGGTGGCCTCTACTTCTTTTTCCCCATCATTGAATCTTCTATTATTACCCACTATGTGAATGGCATTTTTGTTTTCTCTGTTCATGTGCCACAAAATAAATTATGTTTACTAAAACTTTGTCCTTTTTCCAATTGGTCTTTCAACAATCTTTGTCTTATAAGCTGATAACAACGCTTGATCATACACTACAACCTGGCACATGGAATGTTTTTGTGGTTTTTGTGCATAATGCTGCTTGGTAGGCCGAGCCAAAGTATCATATATAGACCAATTAAGAGTGTACGACTAACCTCTATGCTTTACTAGCTGCCTTTTGTTATTCCTATTTTGGCTGATTGACATAAAATCTTTTCTTACTCTTGAATGCCAGCAGCGATCATTTTTTGTCTTATTCATGATGTAGTGTTGCTCATTCATATGCCCAGTTGAACTCTGTCATTTTTCTTTTTAATTGTTTTTTTTCACTGTTCTTTCTTTGCTTATTTTGTTTTGATCTGCAATGACGGAAGAAATTGATTTTTGGCAAACCTGAAGATGGAATAAGGAAGATCGTTTTAGCTACCAATATTGCTGAAACAAGCATTACAATCGACGATGTGGTTTTTGTTATTGATTGTGGAAAAGCAAAAGAGTCATCATACGATGTACTAAATAACACCCCTTGTCTGCTTCCTTCCTGGATTTCGAAGGGCTCAGCTAAACAAGTACGTATTTGTCCAGGTTTACTTTGTTTAATATTGTGTATCAGCAATGACCTGTGTTTTTTCTAGCAGTTTCATTTACTTTGTTGTATTATATTTTTATCTTGTTTTTCTTTTTTTTTGTCATAAACTAAAAACTTAACAAATTTTATGCAATATGTTTATCATTTGAAATTAGTCTGCTCTATGATAGCCTGAGATTCAACATGCGTGATTATGCATTTTTCGACATGTACTGATATAGTTGGCAAACGCCATGATTACTGTATTCAGTTCTCAGTTCACATATTGGAAATTGGAATATGAGAGATGGTGTGGCCCTCTCTGGACTGAGTTTATTTCAAATTTTAATGGGTGGTCGACATAATGAGTTGCATTATTTTTTGTCATTGCGGACAATGAGCCGGCTAACATCATTACTCCTTTAATAACATTATTTTTTAAATGAGGTTGCTAATGACGGCAGCAGATTCAAGCTAGTTATGAGTTATTCTTCTAGAGTGTAAGCCACTTTTATGCCTAGTAGGTCCACTTGTTTTGCATCACATATGAATACCATTTGGTCATTAATAGATGCATTCCACAGTGAAGTGATGCCATGGGTAGATACAGAATTATTGTTCACATGCTTATGATTTTCTAGAGAAGTTGACCCCATGTATCTTTCTATCCCCCAAAAGTATTTCAAAACTTTGGCTGAAACTTTTTCACGAAAATATGAATGTAAATTTCTTGTTAACCTTTTTGTTTGAACAGTTATTCATATGCAAATGTTTGAACATATGTTTGCAAAAAAACCTAATTTTGGTTCCATTAAAATGTTTTCTGGAATTCTAGCAACGAAAATTCTGTCTCATGGCTTCTAACCACTGTTTGGCTATAGTTAGGAATGCATTGAACCCTATAATTTTGGATGTGATGGTGGTCAAAGCAACTGCAATTTTGGAGTTCAATTAAATGGGTTGATTCATTAGTGCATTTATGTAACTTCGACCTTTCAATATATGGGATGTATGATGATGCGATTTGTTCAATTTGTGGTTAGTAAACTTCATCTTAAGAAACTAGAGGAGATCATACCCGAATATTTCAAGGAGAGAATTCTTTGAGGCGAACATTAAAGCATTAAAACAAAGAATCAACATTTTGTAGATAACAATGCAAATTGAAACCCTCGATCGAATACCTGTACATCATTCCCTTGGAAAGGTTATTAGATATAGATGGACAAAAGTCTATGATGTAAGGACCATAGAACAGGGTGCTTCTATTAGTAGTAAATTATCTGGAAGAAGGTGCTATGATCTCTGGGAACTGCTGTTGTTTTTCTGTATTAATCCCCTTCCCCCCTCTCTCGCTCTCTCTGTGTGTGTATGTTTATATTCCTTTTTCTCCATCTCACAATTCATCTATTACCAGCGCAGAGGAAGAGCTGGACGTGTCCAGCCGGGAATATGTTATCATCTCTATCCAAAATGTGTGTATGATGCATTTGCAGATTATCAGTTGCCAGAAATTCTTAGGACTCCTTTACAGTCTCTATGTTTACAAATCAAGAGTCTGAAACTTGGCAGTATCTTTGAGTTTTTATCCAAGGCTCTGCAGTCACCGGAGTATCTTGCGGTATACTTAATTGCTTGTCACTTGGAACATGCTTTATTGGCTGTATGTTAAGAGACATATTGTGATAAGAAGCAGGACTGAACATTTTCACAATTGCTTTGTCTAACATCATTATATAACCTTTTGCATTAATTTTGATGGTAGGTTCAAAATGCTATTGTTTATCTGCAGACAATCGGGGCCTTGGATGAGAATGAAAATTTGACTATTTTGGGTATGTTAACAGTCCAAAACTTCTCGTCCTAATTTTATGCTCAAGCAGTTCCTATTCTCTTGTTGATTCTCTCTGTCTTCTGCAGGGAACTACTTGGCAATGTTTCCGGTGGAGCCAAAACTAGGAAAAATGCTTTTACTCGGTGCAATCTTTAAATGCCTGGACCCAATATTAAGTGTTGTTGCTGGTCTAAGTGTCCGCGATCCTTTCCTAGCCCCATTGGACAAGAAGGATGTATGTGCCACTTACAAACCAAGAATTACTTTATGGTTACGTTGACTTCTATATCTCTTGGAACATCATTTAATTAAACCAAAAATTGGACAGTATAGTACACTCAAAGAAATGCATATTATTGCATAAACAGAAAAGGAGAGGATAAATATTAAGAGCAATTCCTGGCTTTACATAAACCTACGTATGGGGCCTGAGAAGATGTTAGCATTACAAAAAATCCTATAAATTTTCCTCACATCTGGCACTTGCCATTTTTTAACCATGAGCGTCGAATGGAGCATTTCTTTTTTATAGTTCACTTGCTAAAAATGGTATAGTTCAATGGCTGAGTTAGATTTATGTGAGCTCCCTTTTGAATAGATCATTTTCTAGAATTGTTAGTGATGTATGGTTCTCTTGTTTAGCTAGCAGAAGCAGCAAAAGCTCAATTTTCACATGATTTCAGTGACCATTTTGCTCTAATACGGGCATATGAAGGCTGGAAAGTTGCAGATAGGGATCTTACTGGTCACGACTATTGCAGGAAGAATTTTCTTTCTGCACAATCGATGACAACTATTGATTCTCTTCGTCAGGAATTTTACAATTTACTGAAGGATACTGGCCTTGTGGATAGCAATCCAACCGCATATAATGTCTGCAGTTATGATGAGCATCTTTTACGCGCAATTATTTGTTATGGCTTGTATCCTGGAGTTTGCTCTGTTGTGGTAAGTTGTTTTCTGTCAATGCATTTTTTCCCTCTTAATTATCTTGTTGCCTGTATTCTGGTTTTCGATATTGTGGCTAATGTTGGGTGCCAGAACTGCCGAATTATATTGCTAATTTAAGAAATCTGATTAATGAAGTCTTGAGCTGTGATATTTTGTTTTTCTTCTGGTAGAAATATATTTAGTCTTTTTATGTGTGCATTGCCAGCACAATGAAAAATCCTTCTCCCTGAAAACAATGGAAGATGGGCATGTTCTTATGCAGTCTGTAAGTGTTCCACATTGGTATCATTCTTTTTTTGCTTTGAAACTACGTATGTACGTGGTTTGATATTGGTTTTTCCTTTGCTCTCTGTTAAATTGGCTTAGAACTCGGTCAATGCACGCCAGTCAAGAATACCATATCCATGGCTTGTTTTCAATGAAAAAATTAAATTCAACTCGGTCTTTCTGCGGGATTCGACAGCGGTGTCTGATTCAATGCTGCTATTATTTGGTGGAAGAATCTCAAGAGGGGATATGGTAATTCTCGATTCTGTATATTCAAAATTTTGTATTTTGTTGATAGGTTATGATGGCTTATATATGCAAGTTCTGTGCTGATGAGAGCTGGTTTTGGCCTTTGCAGGATGGCCACTTGAAAATGTTGGGTGGATATTTGGAATTCTTCATGGATTCTGCTACAGCTGAACTATATCAGAGCTTGAGTAGTGAACTTGAAGAACTGATTAACTCCAAAGTGAGTGAAACTTTAGCACAATCAGAATGTCTCTTTTTGTTTTTGTTTCTCTTTTCTATGGTTTCTATGGATCATCAATACTGATTACTGTTTTTTCTAGGTGGCTCTCCTAGATGAATGAATTATTTTTGTGCTGATAACTTATAAATTGTGATGATATATATATTCAGCTACTTAATCCCATGATGGCCATTCATTTGCAACACGAACTTATATCTGGAATACGTTTGCTGATCTCAGAAGACCAGTGTGGTGGCAGATTTCTGTTCAACCGTCAGGTAATTCAGCACCCTAAGCCATTCATGCCTCAAGCAACAGCACCAAACCCTGCCTCGATACAAAAGTCAGAAAGTGGCCCTGGGGGTGATAATGCTAAGGGCCAGCTACAGATGCTTCTTACTCGAGCAGGCTCTGCTACACCAGTTTACAACACTAAGCAGCTAAAGAACCAACAGTTTCAAGCAACTGTGCAATTCAACGGGATGCAAATAATGGGACAGCCTTGCAACAACAAGAAGCAAGCTGAAAAGGATGCGGCAGCAGAAGCCCTGCAATGGCTTCTTGGAGGAAATGGAGATGATCATGATTATATCGAAAATGTGTCAATGAGGCTCAAGAAGAGCAAGAAAGAGAACAGGTAAGCTCTGTCGAAATGTGGTAAAAAACTACAGCATAGCCACCTTTCACAATCCAAAACTTTCTGCATGCTTGCGTGGGTTACTGGGAGGAGCGTTTGCATGGACATGTTAGCAGTCGCAGCAACAAATGTTCGTCTCTTTTTTGCCGATGGTTGGTTGGTTTTTCAAAGCAGTTGGACTGAAACTACTGGAAGCTTGTTCAAATAGGAACGGTTTGATCTGCAAGGGGTACCCAGAATTTGTCCTTGAAGCGCTTTCTTCCCTTTTGCAGGCAATCGAGTAGTTTGTGTAGCTTTGATGTTTATTGGTTCTTACTTCCCAAGGGTTCCTTCTGTTGTCAAATATCTCTCCTACAATAATAATAATAAGAATAATATTAATAGCAGTAGTAGTAGTAATATTTTCTCCCCTTCGGGCTTCGGTAGGCTAGTCTTTCCTGGGAAAATGATATTCAAAATTGTTGGAGTTATTCAAGTTAAAAGAAAATTGTTGGAAGAATATCCATCAGCCCGTAGCCAACTTCAGAAGGCCACTACTGCAAATTCCATTTGCTATCATTTGCAAAATCCGCAAGATAAAACAAAACATTCACATATTCATAAACACCAGTTTTTATCTGCATGCGATTATCAACTAATAAGTATTTATATAACTGTGGAATCAATTTTTTTATAATTCTTAATTATTTTTTTTATATTGTGTAACTTTTTACAAAAAGATGGTGCAATCTCATTAAAAGGTCGTGCTCTGTGGATCGTAGTAAATACGTGAATTTTTTAACTTTTATTTGAATAATTAGTATTATATTAAGAAGCGTAGAATTTGAATAATATGGTAACTTGAAAATCAAGTTGTGTAGCCAATATGTATAAGTGATATTTTCAAATCGGTCAACATTTAAAAATAAATAAACAGGGAGGAACGGAACTTCACTCGTTTAGGCCATCTCCAATCAGTTGAAAATAAATTGAAAATTTTTGTATAAATAAAATCAAATGTTACAGCTAATTACACAATCAACATGCTTACAGTTATTTGCACCCATCACCAAATCCATGCACTGTAATGCCCAACCCTTTTTAGTGGGCTAACCCCATTGGGGAATGGAGCAAAGCTGCACAATATGTTCAACTACATACAGTTGTTTACACCTTTTGGGAAGAGAGGAGAGCTCTAAATTTCGTAGCCGAAATGAACAAATTTCTCTCGTGGCATCGGTCTTAAAGTAAACATCTCGTATCCTTCTTTCAACCTCGTACATAAAAGGTTAATCCACCTATTCGATCCTACCATCGGGGAGACGAGCTGGACACATTGCCCAGTCTGCGCAACAATTCAATGCCTGTCATATTACATTGATGGCGAACTAATGTTGTAGATCTAAAACAAAAGAATGGAATGACACAACGGAATTAAGAATCATTTTGCTATAAAAAAATATACAAGAATATGAAAATCAAATCATTCTTGTCAATAACAACATACCTATCAAAATATGATCTGAAGATGGAATATCAGCTTTCGATTTGGGTTCCTGGAACATGGACGAACTCAAGAATTAGGATTTCTAACTTAAACATAAGAACATACGGTGGTCCATTCTCAGAAAGATAAGATAACTCACATCAAATCAAGGATTGAATAAACCTGAGTTGCCCATATTGATAGCTACAAGGACCGAAATACTTGTAAGCAAAGAAAGCCAAAATATGGTTGATTCTGCAAATTAGAAACCATAGTTCAAAACTGTAGAACTTTGAGTTGCTCCAATTTAAAATATAAGAATATATTTGGAAAGTCAAATAAGTATACCTCTAGAACTGCCAGTATTACTTCCAGAACTTTGTGGGACGGATCCGATAGCACGCCCATTCATGTCTAGAGTATCACTACCTATGCCAGTATCTGAAGACTTGGTATTTACTGTTTCAGATGTCATAATCCCTTGAAACTCCTCGCTTAACATTAGTTTAGACAGATCATACATGAAAGATTCTTTAGGCATCTCAGAATTCTCAGAATTCGCCTCATATGATTCATCAGAATCAGAATACTCATAGACAAATGCCCCTGTATCTATGAAGACTTTCTCAAGCCTTTCATCTTCATCATCCTCAACATATGCTTTGTATGTCAATCGTAGTAAAATTTCTCCAGCAGACCCCTTTCCAAATAAACCCCAACCTCGGAGTTCCACTATCCTGTCTGCTGGAACAGTATCTTTCAGAGATGCAAGATCAACCTAAAAATAGTACTTCATGAGGACGATGCTTATTGCAATTGTTTGTAGGTAATTCTATAATGAGTCGTCGACAGTTCAAATAATTAAAGTATATGTGGATTCAGCACACATAGATAGTTCGTTTGGAGATCAAGTCAGCTAATCGTGATTATGAACCACATACTGGCAACTATGATTTCTCTCACTGAATACTGCTTAACCAATTACAGGTAGAAGTGGAAAATGCTACAGCAGGGATCCAGCCCCTGATTCTCAATGGAATCACCTCACATTCTGCCTTAGCATTTTAGTATAAGCCATCAGTGGAGCCTTTACCGATGAGATGGACTACTTCCCCTTTCCATGATCATGATGCATTGAAAAAACCTTACATATTCTTTGCAACTCTCAGAAATAGATATAAATAGAAGAACTCAAAAGGTGGGATAAAATTAAATAACATGTCACTCTCTGAGATCAGGGTTCGTTTAAATTTCGAGAGGATGGAAATAAAACAACAAAAACATGAAAATGATTGCCAGAAATGCAGCCAAAAAAATTTCCAAGCGGTATTTAGCAGGTCTGAATTATCTCACCTCTGCAGTACCAACAGTCAAATCTGTGATTCCGAGCGTGTCCTTTACTTCAACATAAAGCTTTTCTTTCCCAGGGTTTTTAACTAACAAATGAAAATCCTGAAGTACAATACGATTAGCAGAAGGTATAAAGTATAAACCTCCATTCGTGGAACAAGACGAGTTCAAAAATTCTCGCACAACTGAGAAAAACTCACTTGATTCCAAATTGGCTCTCCAGGAGGTCCAATGACAGTAGTTAGGCTGTTTCGCTTGCTTCGAATTACTTGATCTCCTAATCTTAAAATTACATATGGATCTGTTTTGCCTGAACATGACCGGATGATAATTGTGTCAAACAGTCAAAAATACTATGTCAGGAGAAATCTATGTAAACTCAAAACTATGTAAAATATAAAGAGTAGCAGATAAGCCTGATATAGCGTCTTAAAAGAACTGGCACTCTTGAAACACCCAACTAAATACCAAGGAGAACACAGATGGGAAACAGAGAAAAATTATTACCATAGAATATATAAGAGAGTTTGCGTGCATCTAGAAGAGTGACTGACAATTCTCCAGCAAAGTTTTTAGTTCTCTCTTGAATTTCTCGAGATGTTGAATCATTTGGAACAGGTCCAACAGCTTTTCCCTTCTCAAAATCAAGAACAATCTTTTTTGGTCGCACAAATAGCTGAGGCAAATCCACGGTGAGCAGTTTTGTCAAAAACCTGAAGCGATTAACCAACAGCCTCTGGGTTACGACGTATTGAATATAAAACATGTTAAATTCTCACATACAATGTGAGAAAGTAGAATATGATATAATCAATGGAAGTTTTTCTTTTTTCCAAAAACACGAATCCAGTCGTATGTTTAAAGACAAAGTTCACAACATATAATAAGAAATAGCCAGGAGATATCACTTACATTGAGAGGACAGGAATTGCTGAGTGTCACCGGCACACATGAAAATCAACCAAAATAATAATAAAAATAAGATCAGTAGGATTCTCCAAATATATGAAAAAAACAATAACCTGAATTGTACGAGAGCATTCTAGAAGTAAATCAGATGACAATCAATCTCAACATACTAGCTAGATTCAGGAAACATCACAACAGGAAGCAAAAAATTATATATAATCCTTCATACATCATATTTGTCACATGATTTGAGATTTGTTAGGTTCTTGCTCCATTTCAAGCGAGAGATCTAAAATTTGCAATATTTTATGGTGATTACAGTTGCAATAAACAAAGAACAGGGGCATTAATTCCAAAGGACTTGAAAGATGACAAATAAAATCATCTTCCTTATCAACCTGTTATTAGCCGTCACACAGAGACCAGGGATGGAAGGCATCTTTGAAAATTTTGTTTTTCTCCACAAATTGAGCACAAAACATCTTTTGCAATTCCAATTTAAATCCAATAACTTTATTAAAATAATTCTCAAGCATTTCATTTTGCTTTTTTCATTTTCACCTTTTCCACCAATATTTTTCAGCTTCCTTACAGAAATAGAGATGGTAAAGTGGATACTTTAATTCTAATGTCATGATAAAGTGAACCAACAAAAAGGAACTGGCGTACCCATTAGGTTGAATAAACGAAATGGTGACAACTCGAACTTTATTCTTGGAAGAGAGGCAAATGCCCAAGAAACAGCCCCCACCCATGGCTCTGTTGGAATCAATCTCAGCTTGACCCACAATTCACCATCAATGTCAAAGTCTCTCACTCTAATTGGCACAACAATGGGAATTAGGCCGAATTTAAGTGATACCCTTAAGAGCATACGTGCACCACCAGTGTAGCGGACGCCTATCAGATACCTTGGTAGCAAAAAAATTATCATTTATTAGGTTCCATACATCTCCAAACCATGATAAATTGCTTGTAGAGCATCATTTGTAGGTGAGAAAAAATCAATAATGCTATGCATTCTAAAAATGCTATTCTTGCCATTCGAGATCTCCAGCCTCCCGACAATAATTTTGTAAACATTCCCAGTTGACAGATGTTAAAACAGGTAGCAAGACTGATAAGCGTTCCAAAAAAAAACATAAACAAGCTTAGCAGCAGATAACTGGAAAATGATAATGTGCTTCACATTACTAACATGGAAAGCAAGAATTGTGTCACGAGATACAACTCTTAATTGGGGTGATATAATTGATCCAATGAATCATCCACTCCATGAATTACATAAATATGTATGAAAAGGAATGCCTATGGATCCATTGTATATAGAATCAAGGTGAAGAAATTTTCAAGGCCCGTTTTTCACAGTTTAGTTGATCCATTACTGTGAATGAATTTTGACATGAAACATTATTGTCATTTGCATAGATGGATGTGCATTAATTTGAATAGATGACAATCACCTTGGCAATTATTAATGTTGTGAGATGTCCATTGTACAAGTATGTGCATGTATTAAAACGAACGTATTCAATTGTCACAAGCCAAAATACTGGTTGAACCACAGAAAAGATTATCCTCATGAAAAGTACTGATTTTAGGTCGAGTTAAATTCTTAATAGAAGCACAGACATTAATTCTATTTCATGGATTAAAGAGTGGACAGTCGGTGCTTCAGTATTAGCCTCTTCTCTGTATTCAATGGCACCCTCTGTTGAGGTAAATTGCTAGAGCATATATTTCTGAAGGAAAACTGTGATTAATAGAGAACAGTGTCTTTAACTCCAACCTGCAGATGACTACTTGTAGTTATATCTACTATAAATCAAGATGCTGATGTCACCATTATCCGATGGATTAGCAACAACTTGAAAATCCATTCCAAATATCACACCTTTGTTCCAACAATCGAGCTAACGCTCTCTTGTTGCTTCCTAACACGTGAGTCACATCCTCGGTCCACTCAAAAATATAAATTAAAGGAGAATTCAATTGATAAAATCACAAAAAACTGAAGCAACACAGCAAGAAAATACAACTCACTGCAAGTCATTATCACGGCGTGAAGTCCGGCGCTCCACGCTCCTAACAGACAATGGTTCATCTCCCATTGAGAACTGCTTGACCTCAACCCTCCGCACATAATCCGGTTTTATGAGATTGTCAATGACTGGCTGCAGCAAACCAATGATCCAATTCTCAATCCCACTCCTATAAACTTTCCAGAGCTTCCCCAACACCATGTTCACCCACTCTACCGACTCTTTCCTCTGCAAATCCTTCTCTAGAATCATCGACAGGGTAGTCGGCACCTGTGGCCGATTCTCCTGCTTACTGCCTGTATTCTTCTTGCTTGAGGTCCACATCTTATCAAAACCAACTCCCACAAAAAAGAAGAAGGCAAATAGACCAAAGATGGAACTGTTTATCTGAGTTGGAGAGGGAATAGCGTGAATCACCCCCAGCTGACTCCTCAACTTATCAACTATAGGATCTTGCCCAAAAGTTGAATTATAGTAGTTACTTCTCCCATCAAACCTGGATAAAGAAGCATAATCTAAATCTCGGCCATCAGAAAATCGCTTCAAGACGATATTATTGGCGCCCGTTCTGGTGGCCGCGCCCAACTGGTGGTGCTGGGCATTCCCGCCATTGATGCAGGCTTGCGCTTGAAGGAGAACCCGTCTCACATTTTTAAATAAAACTACTCTCCTCCGCCTCTTGCGGTGTGATTGGGAAATCGAAGGCAAGACGAAGCTTTTCCGTGAGAAATCACAGGAGTTAAGTGGTGAAGCACTGGAAGCCGACTGCAAAACCATTAAATCACGAGTTCCCAATCACCACAACTTCAGAACAACAACAATTACCAACTCCTCCGTGGTAACTGCAATCGGGAAACATGAATGTACTCAAAACATTCAGTGATAGGCCTTCTTAATCCTTACTTCTCCCTCCTCTTCTTCCAATAGAGAAAAACGACACAATTGGCGATGTTTCCACAAATTTGGTATCGTAAACCTCTACAGCACACCGAACAAATCGAACATGCAAAAAACTGGACGAGATTACGTGCAGAATTTTGCTTCGTACTCTGAAGGAAAATTGGGGAACACAAAAAAAAGAATGAAAACGAACAAAAGCGGTAATTAGGCAGGAACAGGTAGGCTGGCGACGTGGACGGTTGGGGGGAAAGGCGGTCGGCGGCAGATTTCAATATTTTGTGATACTCATGGGTCGGAGAATAAGAGCTGACCAGCCCACCACCATCTGGTAAATTTTATTACGACCACGTGTTTTATGTTCATTATTTTCAAGAAAACACACACATATATATATATATCTAAGTTTAGGCTTTTTCGCGTGTTTTATTACGTCACAGGTAATACATGATACGTATGATAATAAAATCGTTATATATATATTAGGTATTTATATATATTAGATATCGTTCCATCCCAGAAATTTAAGGAAGATAATACATATTGATGTCTCCCATGACCACCTCGGGACCCGAGGACTGGGCAATGCGCTACGGACCCGATCTATGCCACTAAGATAAAGAACCGCCGAGAAGACCTGCACCACCGAGCTCGGGACATCTCCCGAGGATTATGCAAGGAGTGGTCGGGGGCCATCCCGAGGATTCATGCTCAGCTCGGGGTACCGTCCGAGGACTCCGACACGACATGCTATAGAGTCCCTCCTATATACGTCTTTCCTTATTTAAAGAGTCCGGGGACGATACGTCTTTCCTTTTTTACGCAACAAGATCCTCGAAGATCACGGAGAGGATCTCGCCCGCCCGAGATCTCCGCTCCTCTCCACCGACTTAGCCCCTCTATAAATACCAGGTTTGCTCCCTCATTCGACACACTCATTCTTGCACACTTTTGCACACAACATATACTTGCTCCCGTTTTCTCTCGCGCGCACTGCCTGACTTAAGCATCGGAGGGGCTTCGTCGGACACACTTCCGGCGCCCTCTGACGAGTTATTTGTGATTGCAGACACCGAGGAGAAGCGCAATCCAGTCTCCAATCGCCCGACGTTCCTGAGCTCCTCGACGTGATGGTAGTAGCTCGTCGGCTGAGGTGATTTGGCTACATCGCCGTCTGTGGGAAACATAGAAGATCAAGATGCCACCGAAGAGGACTAGAACTCAGGGTACTACTGGAGAAACAAGCCGCACGGAAAGTATGACTCAGGGATCGGAGAACCCCAATCTCACTGCCGAACAAATAGCTGAACTGGTAGCAACCACTGTGGCACAGGTGTTGGCTAGCCGCCAGGAGTCACAGCCGCCGTCCGATCAGCAATCTGAAGAGATCAGGAAATTGCATGAGGAGCTGGAGATTCTGAGGAAGGAAAGGAGCTCGGCACCTCCTCCCCCATCTGCTCGGGAGGTGCCCTTCTCTGCTGAAGTGCTAACTGCTGAGCTACCCCCAACACTTCAAGTTTCCCAGTGTAGGAGAGTATGACGGGATGGGAGATCCCGATGAGCACTTGTCACGATTTGAGAACGTTGCACTCCTCCACCAGTATTCGGATCCTATCAAGTGTAGGATCTTTCTCACCACTCTGGTCCGAGCTGCACGACAGTGGTTTAACCTCTTACCTACCGGAAGCATCAAGTGTTTTCAGGATTTCAGCCAGGCGTTCCTCCACCAATTTGCTAGCAACAAGAAACAGCCGATGACGACGCTAAATCTATTCACTGTGAAGCAAAAGGAGCTGGAGACTCTTCGGGAATACATCAAACGCTTCAACAGAACTATTATTGAGATGTCATCTGCTATGCCCGACCTCTTGATTGGGGCTTTCACCCAGGGGCTACGAGGGGGTGATTTCTTCAAGTCACTAGTCAAGAAGCCCCCGAAGACGTTTGATAAACTTTGACTAAGGCAGAGAAGTATGTTAATGTGGAAGAAATACAGTCCTCGAGAAGGAATGAACAGGGATTACTACCTCAGACTGGTCAAGACGTTCGGATGGAAAGACCCCAACCGAGGCCGTCCAAGCAGGAACCGCCTTTGCTCTTGGGGAAATATACCGCTCGAACACCATTGAAGGTGATTAAGGTTCGGGCCTAGGAGATTTGTGATGAGAAGAGACTGGTACAGAGACCTCGGGAGAGTGACGAGGCCCCGAGGAATCCCAGGTCAGACAAGTTCTGTGATTTTCATAAAGGTTATGATCATACCACCACAAACTGTCGGCTTTTGGATCTGGAGTTAGAGCGTATCGTCCAGAGCAATCCCGAGGTACGAGCAGCGTTGGTCGAAGACAGGCCACGCAGGTGGGAGAAGAGGCCTCGGAGAGAGGATATGGGACAACACGGCGGCAGGTCGGGAAGCAACCCCTCGGGGACAGGATCGGAACCCCTCTCGAGAAGAGCAGAGATCGTCCCAACCTCGGGGAGTCGTCCATATGATTTTAGGGGGACCTACCGATGGGGATTCTAACCGAGCGAGGAAGACGGGGTGGCAACGGATGGAAATCATGGAAGTAGGAAGGAAACACTCGGGACCCACCATATCTTTTGGCCCCGAGGATATGTCAGCAGATGTGGAGGCGCACAACGATGCTCTGGTTATTCGGGAAATGATCGCAAATTATGAAGTGGCCCGCATCTTTGTGGACTCGGGAAGCTCGGTCAATGTGTTTTTTAAGGGGGCCGTGGACCAAATGGACCTCGGGCGATATCATTTGGGACCAGTGAATACCCCGTTGTACGGGTTCACAGGCCACTCTTTACAACCTCTGGGGGTCGTCTAGTCGCCTCTATCGCTAGGATCGGGAAGATTGAGGAAGACTAAGGTCGTCGAGTTCACTATGGTAGACGCTCCATATTCCTATAATGTTATACTAGGGAGATCGGCTATGGCCGCCTTCTCGGTCGTGGCCTCAGCCTTACACCAAAAGATGAAGTTTCTAGTGGGAGATGAGGTAGGTGAGGTGCTTGGAGATCGGAAGATGGCCCGAAAATGCTATGTGGAAGAGGTGAGGATCGAGCAGAAGGCGCTCAAGGCCAGCTTCTACGCTCACCCCGAGGCCCGACGAGATAGTATGTGAGTAGGATCGGGAATTTCATCTTGTTATTTGCTTTTACCTTCGTTTCCCTTGTAGGTTTATTTTTCAATTGTAAACGTTATCTTATGGAATAAAAGAAATTTTTCTCAACTCACTGTCCCTTGTCAAGCATCCCCGGGTTACATCGTTGATAGAACGTCGTTAAAACACATTGGTAAGCTCGATCAGTGCTTCACTATAAAGCCCGACGCCCATTGGCATCAAATTCAATATGCTCGGGAAAAGCTTATTCGCATTTACTGAGAAACCTATTACCTCGACCTTCTCGGGGAATTCTTTATTTACTGTGGGACATTATCTCGATCAGCTTGGGAGCATTTTATCTCATGTGGAAACTCTTATCTCGATCAGCTCGGGGAGTTATTATATCCTGCTGAGGAATTCTATCCCGCTCTGCTCATGAGCCTATTATCTCTGCTCGAGAATCTATTATATTTCCCTGCTCGGGGATGTGTCATTCAAAGTCCAGTTCAGCACTGGACACTCCTCGCGTAGCCCTTCTACGTGAGCATATAATGTGAAAACCCAAAACTTCAGCTCCAGGAAATAGAACAAAAAAAAATCAGCTGTTGGTCGGTAAAATCAGCTGTTGGTCGGTAAAATCAGCTTTTGGTCGGTCAAATCAGCTGTTGGTCGGTAAAATCAGCTGTTGGTCGGTAAAATCAGCTTTTGGTCGATCAAATCAGCTGTTGATCGGTAAAATCAGCTGTTGGTCGGTAAAATCAGCTTTTGGTCGGTCAAATCAACTTTTGGTCGGCCAACTCAGCTTTTGGTACGTCAACTCAGCTTTGACTAAGTGAATTCAGATTCCGCGACGTGAATTCATATTCCGCGACGCACATTCAGACGCCGCGATGCAAATTCAGCATTTGGCGACGCAGAATCAGATTTAGCGACGCAGATTCACATTTAGCGACGCAGATTCACATTTGGCGACGCAAAATTTAGATTTTGGCTCGCGAATTCCAGTAGTTTCTACATGCATACAGATCAGATTCACAATTTGTAACTGTCAATTTAGGAGGATTAATGACCGATTAACCTACCCAAATCAATGCCTACACTAATGCTTTTGTAACAGCCATTTTAATGGCCATGAAATCAGGGATTTATGGCCTTAATAGCAGACCCTTGATTTACCCATTTCTGCACCTATAAATACCCCACCGAGGCAGTAGATGAAAACCCCACATTCTCCAAAATTTTCTCAGAAAAAAATACAGTAACTTGCACGTTGAAACCTTGCTCCAGCTGCTACCCTGTGCACCAGATTTATACCAGATTTCGTTCAAACTCTAGATTTCGGTAAGTGGGCTTTTGCTAAGTAATTATATTCGCTTGATATATAAATATATATATATATATATATATATTATTCTTGTTAAAAATTCAGTTTTGAACCTACTGTTCGAGCACTGTTTCAATTCAGATTTCTGTTCGTTCAAGCTCTGTTTTGCACTGATATTTCTGTCGTAATATGGGTCTACGGAATATCTGGGTTACGTGATGTAACCACATGGCCTCGACCCTTTAGAGGAGTAAAAGTTAGGGACTAATCAGTAAACCATAGACACGAAGTTATTATCAGTGCCGTTCCGTACTCAACCAGATTTCACCCGATAAACTCAAACTAAAATCTGGACAACTCCAACTAGAGATCTGTATTTCTCAAATCAGATTTCACCACAAATCTGAAATTCTGTTATGCTCTGTTATGAGATCTGTTATTCAGTATATGTATATGAATATTTGTTATGCTCGAATGGTATCCTCCACTTGCTGAGTGTTTTTCCAAACACTCTCCCCTTAGTTCTCCACCTAGATAAGAACGAAGAACGGGTCGAAGAAGAAGAACAAGAACAGTTCTGGGGCTGGTGAAGATTCAGTTTTCTGATAATGTAATTTACTTATTTTTCGCTTCCGCAGTTTCTCCGATTTTCAGATGTAAAAACAAACATATTTTTGGTTATGTAATAGACTGGTTTGAGCTATGCTATGCTGGCTTAATGTTTTACAATTTTATAATTGTTTAATATTGTCGATTTCATGAGTCTCGGTTTCGGGGCGTGACAATTTTAGTGGTATCAGAGCTCACCAGGTGCATAATCCGGCTGGGGAACCAAATCTGAAATTTTCAAGGTCCAGCACGAACTTTCAGATTTTGGCGAAAGACCAGTGTTACCCCCTCCGAAACGGTCCAATGAGCGATACTCACTTTATTGTGACCAAAGGCGCGTTTTGGCCGAATTCCTTCGTTTAGGCCTCCGAAAACGCGTTTTTGCCGTTTTTGGAAATAATTGAAAATTCAATAACCTTTTGTACAGGACTCCGATTTCAGTTTCGTCAACTTTTCTATAATCCCTATGGTTAGTACTTTCAGTTTACGGAATAATCTCAAAACTTTCTATATTTGGAAATATCTTCGATTTTTAGGAAATGGCCCCCTCTGCTCCCCGTACTCGTGCTGCTGCTGCCCTTCGTATGAAACAGATTGCTCTTGACAACCAAAGCCGCACGATTAGGTGCCTTAGAGTTCAACTAGCAACCGAGAGACGAGGGTTAGCTACCATGAAGAAAGAACATGAGAATACCCAACCTTAGCATGTCTAAGAAGATAGAAAGGATGAAGACAAAGAAACAACAAACTAGAGAAAGCCATGTGGTGTGACATAAAAAGTTTCAGGCTCGTATAAGAAGTCGAAGATTCGATGCAAGCACAACACCTAATCATCGAGGCCTTGATAGAGGAGAAAGATAGCTTACTCCAAACAATCCAAGGTCTACAAGAAGCTAACGGTGCTCCTGCTCCATTCGATGATGAATGGGAGGAAGAACCGAAAGAACACCCGAAAGAGGAAGAGATTGAGGATATTCCTATGGGCGAGGGAGATATAGATTATGAATAGAAAATGTTTTACCTTAAGCCTTGTATTCAATCCTTTTATTCGAAATTGCTTATCCCTTCATGATGTCGTATTCTCGATCCTTTCACATTTATACGCCTTCATTCTTAGTAAGCTTTCCTATGGTATAATATGGCAGGAGACCGTAGAAGTGATAGAAACAACGGAGGTGAAGGACCCTCCAATTCCAATTCGGGAGGTGGTCTTAGCCGAGAAGACCTAATGACAATTGCTACCATAGTTGCCACAACGCTCCAAGGGTTGGTTAACCCCAACAACAACAACCAAGCTCCTCCTCCCCCCCTCCACCTCGTGGGACGAAGTTCTACTATGAGTCCCTCCGCAAGAACAAAGACCCCACCTTCGATGGGAGCCATGACTCCGAAGTTGCCCAGACGTGGATGAAGAACATCGAAACGCAACTTCGACTACTGGAGGTACCAGACGCGTTCTGAAACATACTAAACCTCTAAAAATTTTTTATTTTGAAAGCCGATGTGGAATAAACATTTAATAAAAGCTATAAATAAGCCCATAACTTAAAGCGTTTAAAAAGGTAACATCTCAACGTCCGTTAACACTAACTGCAAAATATCCTCAATCCACATCTCACAAGCTAACATAAAAATCAGAGTATTTAAAAACTATTTGCGGAAAACATGTCTAAAAGCAAAGGCATAAAATAACTGAGTGGTCACGGGGTAACAGCCGCAGCGGAGCATCAGACGTCCTCACCGCCGGTCGGAGTAATATCATCAACATCATGCTCACCTACTGTTAGAGTA